>JAATLQ010024063.1:0-11469 GCA_013421005.1 Heliconius erato x Heliconius himera
ATATACTCTCGTAGTCACAATATTGAAATATGAATTATAATGACAAGTTGTCTTGACAATATCTTAGAACGTAATGAACACGAGTGCCGTGTCGTTTGTGCTTTTATTGGAAATCCACCGGAAAAGACGCAGCACACTACCGCCACTTAATACAATCGATAATGGAAACAATATCAAATGACGTACTTGTATTCACAGCGACACCTATTACTACATTATAAAGAACTTATGCTAACAATATGAAGATAAAACCTAGCATAAATTCCGTAATTCACCATGAAATATCTGAACGTCCGACGGAAACAGAGAGTGGAGTGTCTTGACACACAGTCCTTACTGCCCACTCCTATATAGGAAAAGGTGTCAAGCTTAAAAATAATATCGTCACAATAATTCGCAAATTTCAAGGTAATTTGTAAGCAATATGATATTTTTACAATAATCTAATGTTCTAATTTTAATTTTCAGAAACATGGCGGCGAAAATACCCTTTCCATATGAATTTAAAAATGTAACGGAGGAAGATGATAAAATAGTGAAAAAATATTACAAAGGTATAGTTTATTTTTAGATGTTTTTTGCTATTTTGTATTGAGAAATTTTAAAGCAAATTCCGTTTTCGAAAAGAAGGCACAAGCGTCCGACTGTAGACGCGACAAGTTGTGGATTTAGTTGTTGTTTGTGGATTCTGTTCACACAAGGAAATTAAATAATAAATATTTTTATATTCTCGCTATGGGAACGAAGAAAAGTGCAGCGTTGAGCCTTCAATACCTTCAGAATTTGGTGTAACGTGAGGAACAGAAGTGTCTCAATGGGAACATGGTATCTTAGCAGTACGTTCCCAGATTACAGTGTGCTTTACAAAGATATTTTAAATGATTTTTGTATATTTTTTACTATTTTATATTGGGAAATTTTAAACTTGAAACAACTTCTTTTTTCGACAAGGAGGAGGTTC
Organism: Heliconius erato x Heliconius himera; assembly: GCA_013421005.1. Classification (NCBI taxonomy): domain Eukaryota; kingdom Metazoa; phylum Arthropoda; class Insecta; order Lepidoptera; family Nymphalidae; genus Heliconius; species Heliconius erato x Heliconius himera. The sequence continues at coordinate 962 of JAATLQ010024063.1, forward strand.
TATATTCGTTAACTTTATATTTATTTATGGTCTGTTCTTCGATTTCTCCGTCACTTATGATACAATTTGAAAGTGAGCGAAGTAGTGTCTTAACACTAGGTTCCCTCTATCGAACCTGTTCATGGGAAACAGAGTGAACTTAAAAAAAGCACGTATTTTCCTTCTATTTAAATATAGGTAAATTTTGTATCAAACCAACCTCGATGTTAACGCAGTTTCACAACCCAATGTTCTTTGAAATATCCAATTTTGGTTCACGTCGGTGCACGCGAAATTATGATCCTAATAACTATATCGCGTTATCACTTTAAGATTAGTTTGGAATACAAGATTGTTGTAAACGGCGCTGTCATGTAAATTTCATGATATTCATGAATAAATTTACTCGAAATTTTAGTTTAAATAGCTCTTTCTTTATGATTAAACTGGATACTACGTTTGTATAGGGTTTGTTTTTCTTGGTCGTAAAATTCAGTTCTGTAGATATATTTATTTATGTATGATTAAACATTTAAATATAAAATGTTATTAAATTTTGTCTGTTTGTCGGTTTGTTCAAATAAAATAAAAATAAAATAAAAATCTATGATATGTGCATATAATGATAAAAAAATATTATTATCAAGTTCTTAGAATTTAACTATTTATATTGTTACTTGTCACTGATCTCTGTAGGGAAAACTTTGACGTAGCATTTTATGTTGAGTGACGGAACTCAACGCCTCGCTTTGTATCTTTACTAGAGAACGAGAAAATGAACATATTAAATATTTCATTTCCTCGAGTGGGAATCGAACCCACAATCTACAGTCACACACTTGTGCCTTTGCAACTAACAATTATTATTGTATTGCCTACTAACAATTATTAATGTTTTTTTTTATCCGCTTCACGCTGTATCCCGCACACAGCAGGGTATGCAGAGGGAACCTAGTGTTAAGACACTCTGTTCCCCACTTTTTGCTGAATTCTGGAGGAATTGCGTGTTGAGTGGCAGATCTCAACGCCGCGTTTGTCCTCGATACCAGAACGAAGAAATGAAAATATAAATTTCAGTAAATATTTCATCTCCGGAGTGGGATCGAACCCACAACCAGTCGGTTTTACAGTCACACTTTGTGCCCCTGCGCCGCGACTGGCTTTAATTATTAATATTAAAAATGTTATTTAACAATGTTTATAATATATTTTACAATGTAAATGCTTGAGGCCGGTCGTGGCGCAGCGGCACGAGGTGTGACTGCAAAACCGACTGGTTGTGGGTTCGATCCCCACTCGAGGAGATGAAATATTTACTTAAATTTATATTTCCATTTCTTCGCTCTGGTGTCGAGGTTAAGCGCGGCGTTGAGTTCTGCCACTCAACACGCAATGCCTCCAGAATTCGGCAGAAAGTGGGGAACGGAGTGTCTTAACACTAGGTTCCCTCTGCCTACCCTGCTGTGTGCGGGATACAGCGTGAAGCTAATTTATTTATTTATTTTTACAATTTAAAATATATTTTCTATAAATATTACAGATTACACACGTCCGTTCATCCGCGTGGGCCCGCACGGCTACATCTCCATGGCAGGGTACGGAGACCATGCAGCTGATATCTACAATCTGGAGGTTAGACCGGACGATGTATGGGTGATTGCCTTTTCTAGATCAGGTATTTTTCTTTTCTTATTTTATAATAATAATAATATTAGTTTACAATAAAAATATTTAAATAAGTTGTTCGCCGTAACGTTTGGTACTCTGTCCTTTATGTCTCGTTGTGGATAAAGAGTAAAACTAAAAAATGAGAAAAGAATAAATAAATTGTTGTTGTGGATTCGAATCCTAACGACGGTTTTTTATTCGAAATTATGATGTTCTTTTTAACCGACTTGAATAAGAAAACGAGGTTATCAATTCGACTGTATTTTTTTTTTATTATACTTGTTACCTCAGAACTTTTGAGTTGGTGAGCCGATTTTGATGATTCTTTTTTTAATTGAAAGCTAGTGTTTTCCGTGTGGTCCCATTTTAATTTGGTCCATTTCTTATAATGGTATCTGTGAGGAAATCACATAAGTGTTAAAGTTGCATTTAGTATGTGCGCGGCAAATGGACGAATAACTCAATATCATGTTTTTTATTGGAAAGTTTGATTAGGTTCTTATTATGGGAATCGGTTAAAATTAAACAAGTTTGTTTTTTTTTTGGTAAAAAAATATAATTATACTGTATGTGATAGTAAGGAAAAACATTGTTAAAATTGGCGAACCACGGCTTACTTTACGCCAGAAGTAAAATTCCTCATCGTTGCATCTCTTGTCAACCAACTTAAAAAAAGAGAATATTCTAAATAAGTATTTTTCTTTCCTAAGTGTGGAATAACACTTTAAAAATGTTTAAAAAATATTTAAAAAAAAAGAGAATATTCTCATTTTCAATTGATTTAAAAAAAAAAAGGTTTAAAAAGTAAAACAGGCTTAAATTCGATATTGTAGTAAAGTTATTGTAGCATTAACAAGACACCGAGTTTCTTTTCCAGGCACTACTTGGCTCCAAGAGCTAGTGTGGCTGGTTGCGAACGATCTGGACTATAGCGCAGCCTCGGCCACGCCACTGACTAAAAGATACGCCTATATTGAGTAAGTCATGTTTACTAGTTAAAGATACTCGTACATACATTTATTGTTTTTGAGATATCGATAAGATTATATTCATTACATATTGGATTTGTGGCCATCGTGGTGTAGTGGGACAGACTGTAGAAATAGCCGAGGGTTCGATACCCACTCGGAAAAAAAATTAAGTGAAATATTTATCTTATTTCTATTTAGTGCTACTTCTGTTTTGGAAAAACACAGTGCAGCGTTGAGTTCTGCCTCTTAACACATAATGTCTCGAGATCAAGCGAGAAGCGAAGAAATTCTGTTCTTCAAAAAATTTAAGTGAAGCTGAAAAAAGATTTTAAAGCATCCAAGATCACGAAACATGGCGGAAAATTACCAGTTACCTAAATGCGATTGAACTCACAATCACCAAATGTACAGATCAGTGTTGCCAGATGTCCTGATTTTAGTGGGATATTTAGTCCCGGTTTTTAGCCCAAAAATTAAATGTCCCGATCAGGACAAGCACAATCCAGCTTTCCATAGTTTATTTCACGTACTGTTAGAAACCTTTTTTTATTATTTTAAATTTTAATAAGTTACAAATAACTGTATAGGAATACTAATAAGTATATTTGTAACTTACTTTCTATTAAAATACATTTTATATTGATATCTATCACCATTGAAAGCTTTACTTGAAACTCAAATAAATGGATAAATAATAAATAATATCCTCATCATTTTTTTGTCCAGCTTCTGACCGGAAAGAATCCCGCATTTTCACTTAAAATATTAAAAAATCCCACTTTTCACCGACAGAAAATCTGGCAGTATCATACAGATACACACATTCCACATGAATCAAAATGGCGTCGATTATTTATACATTATTTCAGATATCCAACGATGGCAGCAGAAACTAAGAAGCATGAACCCCCACCGCCACCACCACCACCAGGTCGACCTCACCACCGAGCCACCTTCGACGACTTCAGAACCGTCCACACGTTGCCTTCTCCGCGTTTCATCAAAACTCACTTACCATTATCTCTCTTACCGCCGAAACTTTTGGACACTGCAAAGGTGAATACTTTACTTTTTATACAATTTCATAGCAAAGTGTGACTGTAAAATCTACTGGTTATGGGTTCGATCTATACTCGAGGAAATGAAATATTTATTTACATTTATATTTTCATTTCTTCGTTCTGGTGTCGAGGCAAAGTGCGGCGTTGAGTTCCGCCACTCAACACGCAATGCCTCCAGAATTCGGCGGAAAGTGGGGAACGGAGTGTCTTAACTCTTAACACTAGGTTCCTTCTGCCTATCCTGCTGTGTGCGGGATACAGCGTGAAGCTGTTTTTTTTTTAATATTTATATTTCTATTTATTCGCTCTGGTGTTGAGGCAAAGCGTGGCGTTGAATTCAGCCACTTAGCACGCAATGACTTTAGAATTTGGTGGAAAGTGGGAAACGGAGTGACTTAACACTAAGTTCTGGACGAGGAAAAACAATACAGTCATTCCCCGAGTGAGAATAGAACCCACAAGCGTCTTACTTCTATTTTCCTGCCGGACCAGGATGGTCTCAACAATACAGAGATTATATATATAATATATATGTAAATTCTCGTTTTTCAGATTCTTTACGTAGCACGCGATCCCCGCGACGTGGCCGTTTCATTCCACTTCATGCACAAATTGTTCAGATACTTCGACGGAGGGGTGGAGTTTAAAGAATTTTGGGATCTCTTTAAGAGAGATTTAAGTGAGTACTGAGGTTCATGTTGTAATAGTTAATACTACCTTTTTTATATTTAGTCTTAACACGCATTTTCACTTTTAAGCTAAAGCCCTCAGGTATTTCTAATTCTAGTATAGTTCCATGCTCCTTACTATTCGCCAATTTAAAGATGTTGATGACAGTTCCGAATGCCTCTTCTCATCTAATCTTATATAATTTGATTTATATAAGAATCCTTAAAACAATACTTCTTAAATATTTCGAAACGTTTAAAAGTTTTGAATGTAGCGGGACTCGAACCCACGCTGCATTGACAATCTTTGGACGGTTTCGAACGTTTGTCGTTTGTTAAATACGGATTGTTTTCATTTATGACATTAAATATGATTCTTTTAGAATCTATTGTATATTTTTACATTTTTTAAAGTGTTATTCCATACTTAGCAAAGAAAATACTTATTAAGAAACCGTATAAAAATTTGAAAGTAGCGGGATTTGTACCCGCGCCACTACGGAGACCGTCCAAGCACCAACTAAGCCCTACGTTCTCATCGAGCTACGTATCGCTCGAAATTCTTATACGCTTGTTAATTATCTTTTATATGTTTCCTAATAAGTATCTATTGTATTTTATTTATATGGTCTCTACTAATATTGTAAATCTAAATAGTTTGGTTGAACGCGCTAATATCAGGAACTACCAGTTCGAATTGGAAAATTCACGTTGTCTTGAAATCTCCATCTCTCGGGGAACTTAAGAAACTATATCACATCTCGTTCTCTCGTTATTCGTCTGGACGTAGCCCACTCCACCTACAGTGGGAGTGACCTTAGACACTTGTGTCATGTGTCACATGTCATAACTTCATATTATTACCATGTCACAACGCCGCCGAAGCCACAAGGAAAATAATATATTACTAGATTTGTAATTTTGTTCACAGTAATGCACACACCTATATTTCCACACATCAAAGAGTTCTGGAACGTCCGTGATCATCCCCACTTGACATTTTTGTTTTATGAAGAAATGTTAATGGTAATTTATGTTTTTTTCAATAGTAAACCAAAAAGTGACGATATTTCGAATTTATTTCTGTTTTTTCTTATTTAATATTTTCCAGAATCTTCGCAGCGTTGTGGACAAAGTATCGACGTTCCTCGGCAAGACGTACACCGACGATCAGAAGGACAAACTGGCTGAACACCTAACCTTTGAAAATATGACAAAATCTGGAGGGTTGAAAATGAATAAATCTGACGATAAGGACTCGGAGTTAAAGTTTATGAGAAAAGGTAAGAAATAAAAAGGCACAAAATGTGACTGTAAAACCTACTGGTTGTGGGTTCGATCCCCACTCGAGGAGATAAAATATTTACTTAAATTTATATTTTCATTTCTGCGGCGTTGAGTTCTGCCACTCAACACGCAATGCCTCCAGAATTCGGCAGAAAGCGGGGAACGGAGTGACTTAACACTAGGTTCCCACTGCCTACCCTGCTGTGTGCGGGAAACAGCGTGAAGCTGATCGATCGAAATTCAAATATATACGTTACTTTTTTTGAAAATATATTACCTTTCTAAAATGTAAATACTTTCAAAAATCCACACTGACGGTAAACTTCAAAATTTAGCTCAAATTCGTGCTCCTAAACTCGAATACTATTGAAAAAGCGAAGGTACACTAATTCTCTAGTCAAATATATTCAGCTAGTTGAACTCCCGATGTGGGACGAGCGGACGAGCGGACGGGAGTAAACATTGCTTGAATGCAACTTAAATCTAATTGACGTAAAGGTTCCTTTAAACCTACGTTATGGGTAAATAGTTAATAATATTTGGGATTTTGTATTAAAAAAAGCTATCTCACGTTTTTTTTATAGTAGAGTAGGCAGTGTCAAAACAATAGAGGCGAACCTAAGATACTTTGTTCCTCGCTTAACGCGAGGCAGGCGTGTAGGGGGACCTAGCGTTATTTAAGATATTGCGTGTTGAGTGGCGGAATTCAACGCCGCGGTTTGATTGTCAGAACGGGTATATAATTTATTCTCCATATTGAGATCGAGACATTTTTTTTTTATCCCGCACACAGCAGTGTAGGCAGGGGAACCTAGTGTTAAGACACTCCGTTCCCCACTTTCTGCTGAATTCTGGAGGCATTGCGTATTGAGTGGCAGTACTCAAAGCCGCGCTTAACCTCGACACCCGAGCGAAGAAATGGAAATATAAATTTAAGTAAATATTTCATCTCCTCGAGTGGGGATGGAACCCACAACCAGTCGGTTTTACAGACACACTTCGTGCCGCTGCGCCACGACTGGCCTCAAGTCTATATAATGAATTAATAATTATCGACGATCATGAAAATTGACGTCAAAAGCAATCGTAGTACAAAGTTGTAGGTACAAATGTCTGCATAAAAAATATAGTATTTTCTAGTACTCTCACCTTTTGACATTTCGTTTTAAAATTGTTTTTTGAAGTATTTTCCATTGATACAAGCTCCTCTGTTTTGTAAAATTTTATTTGGAAAGCGAACGCGACGAAATTTTATCGAAGTACTGGCACAGTCGAATCAAAATCAAAATACCAAATAGTCAAAAGAATTTTTTGTTCAATTTCTAGGAACTTTATAAATAGTTTTATAATGTTAAAAATTTAAAAAAAATCAATAGTTTTGAGGGCAGTCGTGGCGCAGCGGCACAAAGTATGACTGTGAAACCTGGTTGTGGGTTCAATCCCCACTCGAGGGGGCTCTAGGCGCTCTGGTGTCGAGGCTAAGCGCGGCGTTGAGTTCTGCCACTCAACACGCAATGCCTCCAGAATTCAGTAGAAAGTGGGGAACGGAGTGTCTTTTCCACTAGGTTCCCTCTGCCTACCCTGCTGGATACAGCGTGAAGCTGATTTATAAATAGTTTTTATGTTTATTTTTTCTTAGAAAAAAACAATTTCTGAACAATATTCTTTTTTATTGTTTACAGGGAAATCTGGCAACTGGGTGAATTACTTTAACACTCCAGAAATGAGAAAGGAAGCTGAAGAATACTATGAATATAATCTTAAAGACACAGACCTTAAGTTCCCAGAAGTTCCCAATTCATTCAATTAATAGTTATTGTGTGCTATATATATCTTTATATTAAACTTTGTTGTTCACGTGATAAATTAAACTACTTTAATTGTGTTCTTGTGATTTATTTATTACTTATCTAAGAATTTTATTTAAGTTAATATTTCTCTATCAAATGCACAAAATAGTTTACTTATGGGTACTCAGCGTTATCAGATTTTCTGTCTGTGAAAAGTGGAATTTTTGAACATTTTAAGTGAAGATGAAAGGAAAAGGAGAAGAAAATGAAATGTGAGATTCGTTCCAGCCAGAAGAGGGACAAAAAAAAATAATAATGTGGATATAATTTATTATTTATCCATTTATTTGAGTTTCAAGTAAAGCTTTCAATGGTGATAGATATCAATGTAAAATGTTTTTTAATGGAAAAATGTGATTACATTTAAACAATATTGTTTTGGTTTACCTCATGTTAAAGACGATTAAATCGAATACGTAAGTTGCAAATATACCTATCTGTATTTCTATACAGTTATTAGTAACTAATTAAAATTTAAAATAATAAAAAAAGTATTTCTAACTGTACGTGGAATAAACTATGCAAAGCTGGACCACGCTTGTCCCGTTCGAGACTAAAAATAAAATTTTGGGCTAAAAGTCGGGATGTCCCGCCAAAATCGGGACATCTGGCAACGACGGTACTTATATATACACCTTACCTTAAGCAGAATAATTGTAAAGTTTTATTTAAATAAATATATGTTCTCAATTTTTTTTTATTGAATTTCCACTCTTTGACTAATTATATGTATTTTCGTTTTCTCAGACCGATCGGCCAAAGCGCGACGTTACGTGACGCGACACAATATATCTATTATAAACGAGAAGTGGTTTACAGAGTTTCTTGACACAAGGTTCTCTCAGTAACCTACCCGTACTACATGTGGGAAATACATAAAGAAAAAAGTATTAACTTTCGAATACATTTTATTATAACTTTTATTTTAGCTCTTACATAGCAGGGTAGGCAGAGGGAATCTAGAGTTCAGACACTCCTTTCTCATTAAAACAGTTCAGTACTCCACGTTTGCGTGATTGAGACATTGCGCGTCGTCCTCGTTACCAGAGCGAAAAAATGAAAATACTGAAAATTTCACCCCTTTGAGAGGAATTCGAACATACAACCATGGCATTTACAGTCACACACCTATGCTACTGGACTACGACGGCCTCTATCAACCTATACTGCCTAATATTATTATATAACAATATCATTGCACCAAATTTAAAACCTCATATCACCTGTGTATCGGAACGGGACTCGTAACGGAAATGACGTCATGAATTCGTGATGACATCAGATTAACTCTTACAGGCTGATTTGAACACAGACCGATAACCGGGAGCCCCTCAGGGGTATAACACCGGAAACAGTTGATGCCTATACACAATTTGCATCTGCTTTATAGTGAGCTTTCATATTTCCTGCTAATAATAATGATTGAAGTAGATTAAAATTAAATTAAATCAGCTTCACGCTGTATCCCGCACACAGCAGGGTAGGCAGAGGCAACCTAGTGTTTAGACACTCCTTTCTCCACTTTCTGCCCAATTCTGGAGGCATTGCGTGTTGAGTGGCAGAACTCATCGCCGCGCTTTACCTCGACACCAGAGCGAAGAAATGGAAATATAAATTTAAGTAAATATATTGAAGTAGATAGTTGTTCCTTTTTGATATATAAATGAAAAGTTGTCGTGATTATAAGTGCGACAGTTGTGGGTTCTCGATGGAATCATTTATTTGTAGCAGCATAGACAGAGGGAACTTAATATTAAGATATAAGACATTCCGTTCACCCAATTTTATCACCACCATCACATTCGAGACATAGCGGGTTGATTGACGGCACTCGTCAATCGAGCTTCAATCAATCAAAATTAAGTTCGTCGAGATCTGATAACAAGCTACCAGCGAGTAGGAATCGAACTCACAACCGTCACGTTTACGGTAAGACGCAGTACCGCCGCGCCACCACAGTACCGCGCCACAACAGTGTCAGTCAATATAAACCTACATTAATCTGAAATCTATGCCCTAGTTATATGCCTAAATATAAGCTTTATATGGCAGATAATTTATCATAATCATTGATCAGAAAGAAACTTCTCTATACCACTAAAATATTTATAGTAATTATTTCAGAAATAATTATTGTATAAATATTTAAAATAATTCCAAAACAATACGTACCATATATTTTTTATGCAGTTAAAAGAATGTTAAGCTAAATAGATCTAGATAAAATATAATAATATATATAGATAAAAATGAGATGTTTGATTTTTTTACTAATACTTAATTTAAATTTATATGTTTCCAAACACAGAAGAATCGGATAAGCAACCATAATTTAATTAAGCATAGCTCAACTAAATAATCAACTACTATCCGGCTTGTCGGCAACTTTCGGGTACGCTGTCGCGGAGGGGTTTAGCGGGAAAGAAATGACGCGCGTTTATAATGTGAAATTTGGGCGGGGAAAAAATGTTTGGTTGTAGTGAGTAGTACAGTGAATTGTAAATTACAATTTGTAATTAAAATTATAAGATCAGCTTCGCTGTATCCCGCAACCAGCAAGGTAGGAGGGAACCTAGTGTTAAGACACACCGTTCCCCACTTTGCATTACGTGTTGAGTGGCGGAACTCAACGCCGCGTTTTGCCTCGACACTAGAGCGAAGAAATGAAAATAGAAATGTAAATAAATATTTCTTCTCCTCGAGTAAGGATCGAACCCACGACCAGTCAATTTAACAGTCACACTCTGCCCCTGCGCCACGACTGGTCCCAATATTAACATTATTGTCTCTATATCTTATAAAATAAGAACGCATTTCGTCTCTGTCTGGCCTTTCTAAGCGATCTTCTTCTAAACCACCCAACGGATTTTGATGCGGTTTTCACCACAAGGTAGAGTATTTCTCAGGGAAGGTTTATATATCGTTTATTATATGTATATTTTATTGTAATTTGACGTAAATATGATAAATGTGCATAAAGTCCTACCCATTCAGACACTTTCACGCATGCGCTGCTTTAATGGT
>JAATLQ010024064.1:0-19085 GCA_013421005.1 Heliconius erato x Heliconius himera
AAGTATTTATTTTTATATAGACTTAATGTTGCTTAAACGTTAACAGGCGTGTGAGTTATATAAAATGCAACTATTTGTCATTAAAAAATGTATAAAATCCATTTGAAACGGCGTAAAGCGTTAATAAGTCACGAATAGTAGCAACAAATCTAGTACACCCACCGCGAGCTACAGTCTTTTGTTCAACAATGTTTCATTTGCTTTGTCACTGATTGCGCCAGCCGCAGCTAATCAACACCTCATTCCACAATCTAGTTAGCATACAGGCTGATTTGAATCGTGAGACAAACGCTGTAGAATCGATTGTGTAAATTGTACTGGTTCGAATCGATTTGGATTTAGTATTTGTTTAGAGACAATTGAGTATTTGTTTGCTCAGTAACACAGCTGTATATAGATGTTGATAAATTTTGAATTGTAAAATAGGGCAAGTATTTATTTTTATATAGACTTAATGTTGCTTAAACGTTAACAGGCGTGTGAGTTATATAAAATGCAACTATTTGTCATTAAAAAATGTATAAAATCCATTTGAAACGGCGTAAAGCGTTAATAAGTCACGAATAATAGCAACAAATCTAGTACACCCACCGCGAGCTACAGTCTTTTGTTCAACAATGTTTCATTTGCTTTGTCACTGATTGCGCCAGCCGCAGCTAATCAACACCTCATTCCACAATCTAGTTAGCACAGAGGCTGATTTGAATCGTGAGACAAACGCTGTAGAATCGATTGAGTAAATTGTACTGGTTCGAATCGATTTAGATTTAGTATTTGTTTAGAGACAATTGAGCATTTGTTTGTTGAGTGACAGTTGTACTCAGAGATGTTGATTAAGTTTAATTGATTGTAAAACGGGACAAGTATTTTTTTTTTGGTATAGATTTTAATGTTGAGTGTTGATTGACGTTAGTGTTATTAAGTGGAGCTGTAATACATTGCTTTACTTAGGTATATCAGTTTACTAAGACCATAAAATCAGATCATGCAATTTATGGTTAAGTTACATTTTTTTTTAAGCTTAACGCTGTATTCCTCATACAGCCGTCTTCGTAGGCAGAGGTAGAAAACTTAGTATGAAGATATTCCGGACTCCAGTCCTCACATTTCGCCTAATTTTCGTGACATCGCGTGTTGAGCGGTGGAACTTATAGCTGCGCTTTGTATTGATACCAGAAGAAAAAATAAAATAGAAATAATTTATTTCACCAAGTCGAAATCGAACCCCTAACCGTCACGGTTACGGTCACATTGTGTTTCTGCACCACCACAGTTATTAAATATTTTTAATAATTTAATTAGCTACTATTTATCAAGAAAAATATTAAGTTTATGTTGATATATCAGTCCATGACTTTTTCTGTAAAAAAAAACAAAACAAGTAAAGGAATCCTAGGTGAGTGGATATGACTCGCGCTTGACGGGTTCTTTTTCCCTATTGTACAAGTATCAGAATTGTAGGAAAAAAATAAAACTAAGCTAAAGCTTAACTCAGATTACCGTATCATAAAAATGAAAAGCTTTATAAAATTTATTTTATAGTATTAGTTAATTTATTAATAGTAAAAAAAGTATAGGTATAAGATAAAATTAATTATATTCTAAAACTGTCGAGTATAGATTCATTTAGTTAGGGTAGGTAGGTAAGATTATAGATTATGTCATCATCGTACATGGGGTAGTCCGTCTGACTTAATTATAATTTAAAAAAAACATCTTACACTTATATATCCTTTTTTGCTGTTTCGTTTCAGATTCGCAATAACATGAAAATTACGTAATTAAAATTATATATTTTTAAGCATTTTCCAAAGAAAAATGTGGTATATTGGTCCGCCGTTCTACACGCAATGTGGTAAAAAGCGGAATTAAGATATATTGTATACTTCGAGTCAGATAGGACTTCCTATCCTCTTTAGACTATAAACTGTTGCAATTCTAAACTAAATTATACAGAGTAATAATATCAGTGTTTCGACAACATCATTTGCTAAACAAACACACAGAATATGCAGTTAATCCAAATATCCATTTATAAGGCGACGCGACGTAGTTATACTACGCTTGCGCCTTATAGACTAATGCACATTATACCCGTGTCAAAGCGCGGTGAGTCGTCTTAGCGTCTCACGAAACAGTAATACATTAAGATTCTCATTTGAAATGTTATGTGAGAATAGAAGTAATCTTATAATAGAGAGAGAGATATTAGAGATGCTGCATAAATATCTCTTTCGTATTTAATTTCATTTTGTAATTACTTTCCTTATTGTTTCCATGATACTGTGAAATGGAAGAAAGAAATCAGCTACAAAATCATGTTCAAGTTTCAATCAGAATTAGAAATGTGAAACTGATTTTGTCAGTTCCCTTGATATTATTTGATGGTTTCATCAACCCACGCAACAATTGGAGACCAATTATGACCCAATTTCCTGAGCAAAAACTTTGTTTCCTTTTGTTATTTAAACTCGTAATAATTTATGGTAAAATATTTCCCTATTCCGACATTTTTTTCGTATTGCGTGTTGAATGGCGGAACACAACGCTGTCCTTTTCCACCACTTTGGCTTTGAATTCAATTATTGATTTTTATAGGCATACGAACATTACCCTTTCCAATAAAACAACATAAAAACAATCCTCTTGTACATAAAACAGACGGAAGGCTTATAATAATCACTGAATCGTTATAATCCTCTCTTAATAAGATTAGTTGTTAAGTAGGCCTAATCTTGGTAAACCGGTGTATTGTGTAAACCGAGAACCGAATAAAACGGCTGCCAGTATCCGCCTACGCGTACGTTACGCTAGATTATACTACAGTATATACTTGGTTCGTGGTTTGGTCCAATAATGCGTGAAATTGTTAGTAAAATATCAACAATATATATTATTATTTAAATTTAAGAGATTAAAGCGAGGCGTTGAGGTCCGCCACTCAACACGCAATACTTCCAGAATTCGGTGGAAAATGGGGAACGGAAGAGTCTTAATGCAAACGGAGTATCTTAAAACTAGGTTCCCAGGTTCCTTCTGCCTACACCTTGCTATGTGCGGGACACAACGTAAAGATAAAAAAAATATATTTTATTTTGTGTATAAGCTAACATTTTGCATGTTAATCAGAGATTTTAGTTTTAAGCCTCAATAGTAATCTCCCACCGATCTCCATTTAGGTTTACCCAAGTAATTACAATCATTGAATGCGAAGTCATGAGGTATATTAGGGCTTTATTAGAAAACTAATTTCATGAAATTTATATTGAAAAAAATAGCTAAATCCTTTAAATGAATTCTGCCAAAATTCGTTATAATTGATATTTTATTTGAGAGAAGACAGGGTATTTTCTAATTTCCCTTAGGAGATATTTTAGTCCTATAAGGCTTTTTATTAGCCTGATACCCAGCTATCTTCAGCGATTATCTAAATGTAGACACAAATAGATATTAAGATTTATATTTAATAGGATCATGGTCAAATCGGCATTGTTGTTGCAGCATTTATTTTCGATTACATTAAACATGACGAATTTGGGTTCAATTCCCAGCCAGGACAAGAACTATTCTTATTTTTAATACGATGAGTAAAAAATGAATTACTGAAAAGGATATCTAAAATTAATTAAAATTAATCAGCATCACGCTGTATCCGCGCATAGCAGGGTAAGCAGAGGGAACCCAGTATTAAGACACTCCGTTCCCCACTTTCCGCCGGGTTCTGGAGGCATTGCGTGTTGAGTGGCGGAACTCAACGCCGCGCTTTGGGTCGAACCAGAGCGAAGAAATGAAAATATAAATGTAAATAAATATTTAATTTCCTCCAGTGGGGATCGAACCCACAACGAGTCGATTTAACAGTCACACTTTGTGCCCCTGCGCCACGATATCTAAAATTAAATAAAAAAAATATAGCAGATATATGACATTCTGCCCATATAACTTAAAAAGGAAATCACTGACAGAAGCATGATCAATTTAATCTGATAAATGATTTGCTTAACCACAATTCTATTAGTGCCATTTGAATTGTTTCTAGTTACATTGTTATCAATATTGAAATGTTTAAATTTGATATTAGCTTTGGACTTTAATTAAATTGTTTCAAACATCCTTTCATATATATATTTTTCATAATCCTCTGACAAATGCTTTAAACTCTGAATTTCAGATCGTTAAATTATAAAACGTTTAATATTCAAAAAGGGGGCTTTCGTGGCGCAGTGGTATAAGAGAGTGACTGGAAACGTGATAGATGTGGGTTCGCTCTCCACTTGGGGAAATTAATAATTTATTTTATTTATTTCTTCGTTCTGGTAACGAAGCAAAGCGCGGCGTTGAGTTTCGCTACTCAACACGCAATGCCTCCAAAATTCGGTATAAAGTGGGGAACAGATGTGTCTGAATGGGAACGGAGTGTATTTACACTAGGTCCCCAGGTTCCCTCTGCCTACTCTGAAGTACAGCGGGGTACAGCGTGAAACTCAAAAAAATTACATTCACAAATATAATTGACGCAAAATATGTAATATGCTACCAAGCTCTACGAATATAACGTATTAAACCGTTTACTGTCTTCTGAAGTTCTATATTAAAAAAAACTAAATTCAATTTACATATATCTAGAATACATCGTCGTAATAGCAAAGAAAATAATATAAAATAACAGCTCCTTTAAATTTGAATGCTAGCCAAACAGATTTTTGTGACATTTATAGTCCCATTGGAACTAATAAGCCATCAAAAATAACAGAATGATGTATGCGTGACCTAAGAAATATCATATGATTTATGTATGCGTATCACATAAACTAGTTTAATAATGTTGTGATAAATTTTACAGTTTCTCAATTTCTTTTTTTTACTTATAAATTAATGCTATAACATACAAGCACTTTGTTGTCTTGATTATAAATAGAAATGAAAAATATATGTAAATAAAAATAAATATGTGTATTTATTGTATTTCCATTTGGATTTAAATTCTGTTAGCGTTAAAATTGATTAACTTGATTAATTTATATAATCTAATATTTGAAATAAAAGGCCGACTTTATGGTTTTCGATTGTTCTACCACCTTGGAGATCCTTGGAAGAGGCCTATGTCTAGCTAACAAAATAAGAACGTAAAACGTAAAAAGTTGAATGAGCGATGATGTAAATATGAATTATAGAGATATATACTAGACAACGTGATTAAGATTCTTAAAGTGATTGCTGAGCTGAAATATTTACTTAAATTTATATTTCCATTTCTTCGCTCTGGTGTCGAGGACAAGTTCTGCCCCACAACACGCAAAGCCTCAAGAATTTGGGAGAAAGCGGGGAACGGAGTGTCTTAACACTAGGTTCCCTCTGCCTACCCTGCAGTGTGCAGGGTACAAGGTGAAGCTGATTTATTTATTTATTTAATTACAAATAAAACTATATTAATTCATATAATTTTGGATAAGCACCGCTTACTCCTAATGGTAGTCAATTAGTCGAAAAATAATTGACTTCACTTCGAGAGTTCCATACATTAAATCGACGATCACCACGCGTGTTAACAAGTTTGTTTCAATCTATCAACTTTTCTAACCACGTTATTAAAATGAGTTCCAATAAGTAAACGAAAATCTTATTTATTTAAGACCTAAAAAGCAATATTTCTTATCTAATTTAAATGATGCTTAAACGTAATAACTGCAACGTAGTAAATATGATCCCAAAAAAAAAGTTTGTAAAACTGACTGGTGGGTTCGGTCCCTACTCGAGGAAATTGAATATTTAATTAAAAATATATATTTCCATTACTTCGCTCTGGTGTCGAGGCAAAGCACAGCGTTGAGTTCTGCCACTCAACACGCAATGCCTTCAGAATTTGGCAGAAAGTGGGGAACGGAGTGTCTTAACACTAGGTTCCGTCTGTCTACTCTGCAGCGTGACGCTGAAAAATAAAACAAAACAAGCTCCGTAAATGCACTACAAAAACTTCACTTTATGTTAACTCACAACAATAATAGCGACATTTATACCCACCTGGTACATTTCCATGTAATATGACGTCTAAATGCACCAAATTGAATTTCGTAGGGGACAGTAATACTCGTATGGGCGCTTTATTGCGTTCTGGTTTGTATTACACTGTTTGTGTTGTTACGGTTTACTTTGCTTTTATTTATAGTAACCTCGCGTATAGTCCTGGGAATGTGCATAATAAAATGTATGCACATATTTGTGTATGAATCAGTACGATGCAACTTCATATTCTGATTCTATGTTAGGGATTCAAATGAAGTTTTGGATGGCGTTTGGATATATTATTTTTTAGCCTGAATTGTATTTTTTATTGAATATTCTATATGACTTCTGCAGGTTGTAGGTTGGAGAAAATGCAATACCTATATAAAAATTCATTTCCTCGATCTTTTAACGAGACGAGATCTTTTAACGCCTCCATATTTCGTCGGGAAACGCGGACTTTTTTCTTTGTTTAAAAGAAAATACTTCATTCCCAAACCCAACCACACACCAAATAAAAAAAATCTTTTTATTACAATTCTTTTACAATCACAAATATACGGAGTTACATTCTAATTATTAATTCATTACCAAACAGACTATAAAGTCGAAACAAACGAGACGTGAAATGCTATCAATTTGATCGTGAAAATGTCGCCGAAGTCAATTCCAGTGGCGTGCCCATTATTGGATTGTCGACAATGCGTAAATAGAGAAGACGCTCGTTATCGTATTTTATATGCAGATCTTTTTAAATCACGTATTTTATTTCCTATTTTATTCTTAATTTTTATTGTCTTCATCAATATTTATTTAGACCATAAAATATATAAAAAAATACACGCTGTATCCTGCCTATAATGCAGAGGAAACCTAGTGATAAGACACTCTCTGTAGATTGGTGGAACTCCACGCTGTGCTGCACCAGAGTGGGAACATTTATATAACGCATTTTACTGAATGGGACTTGAACCCAGTGTTTTGTCAAACAACGTGTTGCTGCACCACGACAGCGTCCTTATAAGATATAAAAAAAATCAGCTTCACGCTGTATCCCGCACAGAGCAGGGTAGGCAGAGGGACCTTAGTGTTAAGACATTCCGTTCCCCACTTTCTGCCGAATTCTGGAGGCATTGCGTATTGAGTGGCACAACTCAACGCGGCATAATATATAATTACTTATTAAATAAAAATGTAATAGGGAACCCTTTTTTTGAATGAATCTGAATGAATCTTCATTTGAATAATTAAAATAAAATATTATCAACAACATAGTTGGTTATTCAAATGTTTCCGTAGTTCATCGCTTATGCATCGCTTATTATGAAATTGTAATTTCCTCATGTCGCTGCAGATTATGTGGCCCTGGATTTCATTTGGGGGAAATAGCAACGACTGTTTTACTTCACGTAGACTCCATCATGCTTGTAATAAAGCAGTTATATTGTTTTTAGTGAACAATTCCTCTTATTATACCAAAAACACAACATTTAGAATAGTATTCACACTCTTCTCCAAGTATTTAGGTAAAAGACAAGTTGTCTACGCCTATAATACATTCAAATAAATATAATCAAAACAAACACATTAAATATAATTTTATGACATTAAAACTGAAAACCTCATGATTTCTTATGGAAATTCATAGTATCAACATTCGTTAACATTTAGGGCACACAAAGTTCAGAGGCGTCAGACCGACTTGGTCGTAAAAATACGAATTTCAACTACCCACAGGCACGAATACCCTAAATAATGGAAAAAATATGCTTTGTGTACACGAGCTAAGCAATGAATGTAACTTAGGCCTTTATGCCTTGGGTAGTAAGTTCGATTCTTGTGACGCCGCCTATGAAGATTATCATTCTGTTATTCTTCGCACTTCGTATTCGACATGTCTTTTCGTAAATGATTATACAGTGTTTTATGTTTCATTTGCATGTATTTTAAGGTTATATTTTTCTTTGTTTTTATTAAAATGGCGACATCTATTACGTTTGTGGGTCTCGTTGTGAATTATAATGTTTGGAATATGTTTTTTGTTGATATTTATAAAATGAAAACGGTTTCTTGGACTGTGGGGGAATATGGCGCTAAAGATTTTAGAATCATCAATCATTTTATCACGAATTTAGTTTTACCCCTTTTTTGTATGAATCATTGCAAGATAAATATTATTAACTGCTATTTTTATCAGATTATAGAAATAATTTTGCTAAATACATATTACAAAGAATGTTGCATAGAAAACGAAGAAGTTGTATGTAAATTTTGACCCAAGAAATATCACTTACATTTCAATTAAAACTTGAATGTAATAATAATATAATTTTAAGATATCCGATAAAATTTAATTAAACTTTCATTAGTGTTTTGAATAGTCCAAAGCTCATTTAAAACTAGCGCCGAGTACTCTGGCAACACTTAAATTGAAACATTTAATTTGGTATCACGATTGATGTTGGCAACTTATAACTTTTCCAATATTCAATGTTAGTAAAGAACTTTTTAGAAGCTTTTAAGCCTTTAACTACTGTTCGAGGTATGTTAGTATAGTCGGGTGTTTTTGTTCATATACTTTTTAATAGAAGATAAGACGGCTAGTGTGATTTTTTTTATTTGATTTTAAGACAATATTCCATTTTATTCTTAGAATTTTGGTGAATTTTGAATGTATTTTTTTATGTTACAAGTTTATTAAATATATGTAGTTGTATATAGGTGGTATACACGCACCTTAAAATATCAGTCATATTTAATCATTTAAATAAAGATAAAATAAATCTAAAGTTCATTAATAAATTAAATTTTAATAACATTTTTATTTCTATTTCAGGTACAGTCTTCTGCAAAACTTAGGTGCTATAATATTCAAAAAAAAGAAAAAATGGTTTGTTTAAATTAAGAAAGTTTTAGATGTTAGAATTAAGAAAATTGTAAATATAAAATGGAAAAAAATACAACTCCGCCGGGACAGCTATTCGCTGCCGTGACCAGGATTCGAACCTGGGTTACTACGGCCACAACGTAGGGTCCTAACCACTAGACGATCACGGCTATCGGAGCTACTGGTTATAGTCGCGAAACTGGCCTATACAATGATTAGGCACTCTATCGATACACTTTCTCTTTATTGAGATAACGGTAACTTGCCTTATAAATTACAAAACGATTGCATAAACTTAGTTCGATTAGTTTGGTCTGTTAAACTGGAGCATTTGGAGTAAACTGAAGCCGACGTGGCGCAGTGGAACGGTGTCTGACTGTAATCGCTGGTTGTGGATTCCATCTCCAATCAGAAAATTGATTAAAATTAAATTATTGTCACTTCTTGGATGCGTTGACATAGTTGTTTATTTTTTGTGCTCCAAGGGACTGACAGTGATGTGTCATGACATGACACACATGATAAGGGACATGTAAATTGGAGACCTACAACTAGATCAAGGGTAGCTCGGAACGCCGTAATAAAAAGAACAGAAAAAAACATAGATCAAGAGAAAACAGCATTATCAAACGAAATTACAAACAGACAGACAAATAACTTTTTATTTGTTTGTCTTTTTTTTTTACTTTTAAGTACTCAACCCTAAAATATAAAACGGTAAACATTTATATAACTTAACAAACTGATTGACAATTTTGTTAAATATTTTTCTTTTTTCTACTTATTTAGAAAGCGTACAAAAATTTGAACGTAGCGAACGTATTTTCTATACGTTTTCTAAATAAGTATTTTTCTTTCCTAAGTGTGAATTAACACTTTAAAAAATGTTAAAAATATTTATTTTTTCTTATCATCTAACTTTAAGCGAAACTAATACTTATAAACATGTTCTTTCATTTAATTTCTTCCCCATAAACCCTGTTCCCCAGATGGGGCTGTATTTATACAATTTAATTCTATATTCTGTGTTACAAGTAATCGTGTTCAAGTTATGTGTCGCTTGGGTATTGTAGTAAATCCCTAATCCACTTTGCTTAACTGTGGTAAAGTTAATCGTTTATCTTTCCGTACATTGTGCACAGTAATAGTGATGTTAAAACTTAGTTATATTATACTTATTTAGAAAAATACTTCTTTTTCTTTCCTAAGTGTAGAATAAAACTTTAAAAATCTTTTAAAATATTACTTATATTAACTTGTTCGATTGCCATTTAAAATATTATTACTGCTTAATAACTTAATACATGTATTTTTTTAATCCAAAGTCCAAATTTAGAATCCTTTCGTCAGGCATAGCCTTTTCTTTTGTTTCGAAACTATTTGTGTAACTTTTTTAGGGTTTGTAGCCAAATGTCAATTCTAAGTTTTTAAACTACGCTGATGAAAATTGTAAAAACATGAGATTATAGAATTCAATGACCTCAAACCAATGATTGGTTTGAACAAACATGATTTCATTGTTTAAGAGACATGGAATAATTTCGATGAAAACTTTTCCGGTTGAATTGAGAACCTTTTTCTTTTTTAAGTTGGTTAAAATATCAAGAAAAATATAATGATAGTGGTGGTAATATATGTTTTTTGTTTGCTGCTACAAAACCCTTTATAGGTATTAGCCGGTTTTATACTACTACAAAATCATCCCTTACACAACCCGTTTCAATAATATTACTGAGTTCTTGACGTTTACGTAAAACCTACCGATTGCATTGTTTACTTGTTCAGCAAGGCAGGTAGAGGAAAGTTAGTGTTAAGACACTTCATTCTCCTTTTTCGCGTAATTCTGGGGGCATTGCATGTTGAATAGCGGAACTCAACGCCACGATTGTGGAAGTGTGCGTGCGTGTGTGTGCGTGCGTGCGTGCGTGCGTGCGTGCGTGCGTGCGTGCGTGCGTGCGTGCGTGAGTGGTGTGGGGAACGGAGTGTCTAACACTAGGTTCCCTCTGCCTACCCTGATGTGTGCGGGATACAGC
Organism: Heliconius erato x Heliconius himera; assembly: GCA_013421005.1. NCBI lineage: Eukaryota > Metazoa > Arthropoda > Insecta > Lepidoptera > Nymphalidae > Heliconius > Heliconius erato x Heliconius himera. The sequence continues at coordinate 10,924 of JAATLQ010024064.1, forward strand.
GTGAAGTTGTTTTTTTTATACGAATATTGTAGCTGCATAGACCTTAGATAGTGACTATGAGTGTTTTGTATCTTCTATCTTTCGAACAAATAACTTAAAATTGCTAGATCAACAATCTTAGGGAGGATTCACACTATAGTGCCAGTCACAGTTCGTCCTCAGTCCGATTTCAGTCTGTTGAAAATATTCTTATACGAGAAATAACGACAGCATACATACTATCATTTAATATAATTTCTCATACAAGAATATTGACAAGAAGATGTTGGACCGAGAATGAACCGTGATCAGCACTATAGTGTGAATCTTCCCTTAACATCAACAACACAACTTCACAACGTTATTAAGCACAAGATACGCCAAAAATTCAGACAGATTTTATTAATGAAAGAATTCTGACATCCAAATTACATAAAGAAGAAAAACGTATGTTAATAGATACAAGTTTTCGGAGGGTATGAGGGTACTTAAAGACCTTGTAACGAGTGCTCAAATTGCTTTAAGAGGGTTTCAAAGGATAAAGTTACATATGTGTCGTCGTTGAAGAAAAGTTACTACAAATTAAATACTCGCCGAATTATAGGTCCTCTGTACCTCCGCTGGGGACTTGTGACTTATAACATTTATAGTAATTTATGAGATTCTTATATGTATATACATTTTTGGGCATTTTTATATATAAAGCAGATATGTACTGTTATCTTCTGTATATAAATAATGTGAAGAAATTACCTTCAATAATATGAATTCATCAGTTTATAGCTAATATAAATATTTTTACTTTTGAGGTCGGAGCAATGGCTACAACTTGCGACCCAAGTGTAGCCCACACTTGCCTTCACTGTTCGAGCTCAGTAATCTAAATAAATATCGCCATTTGCACTATTGGTTTACAAAGGGTTCTACCTTTTCTTAAAGTACAGTGTTGTCATAGCTAGTTAATATACTTATTATTATAGGTAAATATAAAAAGTTAACAAATACATAAATAGTGACGGGAACGAGCAATATCTGTGACACAACTCTTTTATAAAACGTGATCCTACATTTTCTCACTCCAAAATACAGTCTATTAACTAAGGAGAGCACGAAAATAATATATATAACTTAAATAGAATCCTTTAAAGTTATAAATCTTCTGTCACACTATTACAAGAACACATAGATTTTCATCAATATTCCGAACAGAACTCGGCAGTATTTACATTCAAATAGTTTGTACTATTTACTTTAATACTATATCCGGAAGTGCTCTGGAATTTTAATTACGTTTCGTAAACACGCTTTGCAATTTTTCAGGCTTACCCGCTCTTTTTTAATGGAGTTGCATTTTTCTAGCGCAGTTGCTCTTTTTAAATACTCGCAACGTTCTACAATTGCCTGCTCGTCGATTTATCAATAGCTCTGTAAATAACTGAGATACTACACTATTGTTTACATTATAGCTATTACCGTTCGTTCTGTTGTAGATTACTACCGGAATTTCTCGCGTAAGGTGCACAGCGTGGTGTTTTTTTTATGATTGATAAGGTCTGGCAATAGATAATGTAAAATCTCACATTATTTTCAAGAAAACATAAAAAAATAAGCTTCATAAGTTAACGTAACTTAATTATCTAAATACTGACAAAATAACCACCACGCAAACTCCATATTCCCTTATAGTACTTACTTACCGGTGTTAATTTTATGTTATAAAACCTGAAAGTTTCTTTGCGCATATATTCACAAAGGTCTAGCTTAGTTATGGCTCTTAATCCATTATTATAAATTAACAATTCACATGAAACCTGACGTTATATTTCGTATGAAAGTCAATCGTAAACTTTATTTCTCAACCAATGTGGGCTTACCCGGATTAAGCTGGAATACGCGAAAGTTCCGCTTATCTGATATTAAAACTTAATCATTTCATTTCGCTAGTCCTTTGTAGCAGCCGTTGCTTCATGCAAAATAGAAATAAAACCAAGGCGGTTTAATAGAATTATAAATTCAAATTCTCGATGGTAATTTATTCTCATAATAAAAGTAAAAGCTCGCTTGTATAAAGTTTTTGCGTTATAAGCATTGTTAGATAAGTGATGTGTGGATTTTATTTTGGCTTTTTAGCTTCACGCTGTATTCAGCAGCAGTAAAGCCATTGGGAACCTGGGTAGCTAGTGTTAAGATACACTGTTCCCATTAAGACACTCCCGTTTCTCAAATTCTGGAGGCATTGCGTGTTGACTGGCCTTGATTATTATGTGTACTCTATTAAGTAGATAATTACTGTGAAACACGAATATAACTTGTATGTAAGTACAACTTGTATTTACATGTGTGAAGATTGTGTCGCGTATAAATAAATCAACTTCACGCTGTATCCCGCATACAGCAGTGTAGGCAGAAGGAACCTAGTGTTAAGACACTCCGTTCCCCACTTTCTGCCGAATTCTGGAGGAATTGCGTGTCGAGTGGCAGAACTCAACGCCGCGTTTTTGCCTCGACACCAGAGCGAAGAAATAGAAATATAAATTTAAGTAAATATGTCATCTCTTCGAGATCGAACCCACAATCAGTCGGTTTTACAGTCACACTCTGTGCCGCTGCCCCACAACTGGCCTCAAATGTGTGGCGTATAAAAAGGTTAAATTAAACAGTTAAGCCTCTGCCTAAACCTAGTTTAAATGTGTCTATATTTACATCCAAATTCGAGAAATTATGTGTTTCAATAAAAACGCCAATGCGTAGCTCAATAATTCAACTCGCTGAGCTTTGCTCAGGGAAATGAAAATAATTTTAATATTTTCAGTCTCCCAATTTGGATTGGAGCCCGCAACAATCATGCTTCCAGACAGACGCCGTTCCACTACGCCGTGATGGCATTGGATTATTAAAATCCAATTCAATAGGTGCAATGAAATATTTTTTTTATAATAAACGTATCACCACTCATAGGATACAAAAATATTTATTTTACTAAAATACAAACTATTAAGCTATCATAAGGCCAACATAATTCTATTTAAAGCCTCCTTAATTGTAACTTTCTAATAGTTATATACATATACAAAACTATTCGATTTCTTAATGACCGACTATAAAACTACTGATTTAAAAAGTTGATATTTGCCAGGGAGTATAGGGGATTACTACGAAAGGATTATCTAAATTCCAAAGGAAATTGAAAAACCGTGATTTTTCAATTTACGTCTTAAAGTTCACGAAAACAACGTTGCGGGTGACATATAACTTTGTAAGATTTTAAAATACACTGTCCCACAATTTTATTATATAGATCATGTGGAAATGAGATATTATATTATATGTTTAAGAAAATGATTTAAAGTTGATTTAAATTAAAAACTACCTACAGTACCTACAGAAGATGGCGGATTAGTATTTATATATTTAAAAGAAATACGAGGTAAATATTTCGATTGTCCCACAGTGCTCTGGCCGATTTCAAATACGTCTCACTTGTAATATATTAAACTTTCAATATGTTTTAGTGTTTAAATATATTCTGCGATATTTTTTAAAGTGTTTTATCAGTTCCTATGTCATAAATTTACAGTAATCTTATTTTAGTCTTATAATTTTATTTTAATATTTTAAACTTGTCCTACGAAAACCAGAGTACCGAAAAATCCTATTTAGTCACCGTGAATTTCATAACTTACACAAGTAATATCTACTAATTTGTATATTTTCTATATTCCTTGCATCACTGTAATCGTTATTGTGATATCGCCATTGTTGTTTTAAGGTTAGCTTCGACAAAAACTGCAACGAAAGTCGGTGTCTCTTCGGCCTGTAGAAGAAGTTTTCCGGTTAGTGACGATGTTTTGAAGAAATTCGTTTTCTTTATCACATAGTAATTAAACAATAATCTAACCTATTTACTACTTAATTCGATTATTAGAGCTAAATAAGTAACGAAATATTACTTTAAAAGTATCGTAGTATGAAACGTCACTTCCTGTGCATTACGTGACATATGTCACCGGAACTGGAACAAAACTGTGACGAGTAAAAATGGTAAAGTTTAGTGCAAAAGGAAATATTTTAAATTTTTTATTTTATTACTCATACAAATACTTGGAAGTTATGGAGAGATCAAAAGTATAATTTATATTATCTCAAAGTCATTCGCGCAGCCATGGAGGATGCCAGTGCTTACGGGCATGTATTCGGAGAATAAACATTTATAATAATAAATGAAAACTTTTGAATAATTATAAATGAAAACTGTTTGGCTGTGAATTGTCCAAAAAAATATCCGTTTTTTTTTATTTCTGATAGATCATATTCTGTGACGTAAAAGAATACTTTGCATCATATATTGAGAGAAAATCTTGAATATTTTCCTATATTTATGGTATAATTTCAATTTCAATAGTAGCTTTAGATAATTAATAATAAACTCTTTAATATCAGAGTAAATATAAACAATTTTATGTTATGCCAAAATTATATTTCTTGTTCGTCACAGGTTTATTTTTTACTCGTACATTACACACACTCGTACGATACATATTTATTTATTATTCGGCATAAGCAGTCACGCGATTTTTAAATTTAAGAATTAAATTAAGATATGCTTGACTTGTAGCTACAATGCCATTTATTTTCATATTCATAAATTCATTTTCCTTCTGAATTAAAAGCTGCCACATTTATTCTTTTTAGTTGTTGATTTTTCTAAGAGTCAAAGTATAGGCACAATATAATCATATATAGTCGAGCCTGGTTGGTACTGATCGGTTTGTAGGTAATTGGGATAGTTTTATGTCCAACAACAGCCGTTGAAAGGTTGACGAGTTAATGATGATGATGATCAACGTTGTTTGGTATATAGACCCCTCATAGAGTATGCATATGCGAAGCAAGCGAAATTTTAACCCATTTATTTAATTTATTAGTATTTTAATTGAGCATACCACGATCTTTAAAAACGGTTAGGATTTAAGATAGAAACATATTAAGAAATTAAATTTACACATACATTTTTTTCAGCTTCAAACTGTATCACGCATATAGCAGGGTATGCAGAGTAAACCTAGTTTTAAGACACTCCGTTTCCCACTCTCCGCCGCTCGAGACATTGTGTGGAGTGTTGTAGTCCAGAGTGCTTCTCCATTTTCTTTTTATTTAATATAATAGTCATATCTTTACGAATAAATAAAAGTTATATATCATCTCAAGAATTTTCTCATTTCCAGTCAAAGGAAAATATAAAATAAAAATTTAATATAGCATTCATTTTTCATACACTTTGTCGGCTTTCCGCACAAACAGACTGTACGAAACGGTTAAAGTGATATTATGTGGAAAGAACCATTTCCCGAACTACAGTTTTGTATTAAGGTCTAACGTAAATAACTACCTGGTGGTGGTTCTTGAAAGCCTTTCAATGTTGGAATAAATGTAAATCAAGGTTATATTAATACAGTGAAAAAAATATTTATAAATATTGTAATAATGTTTCTATAAGGAGGAGCCGATTACTATTATTATGTAATCATCATATTATTAATAATACATTACTATTAAAAATTAAGTAGGTACTACACTTCGTTTGGATTTGTAAATTGACAAGGAAAGCATTTAATTTTTTTAATTATTTCAGCTTTATGATTTATCCCGCTTATAGCAGTATAGACATAGATATCCTAACGTCAAGACAGAGCGAATTCGGGACATTCCGTGTTTTTTGTCTTAAGAAAACGGAAAATCATTCTTCCCATTGAAGTTTGAACTCACAACCATCGTACCAGTATAGGATGTATGTATGTATTGTAGGTGATAGGTACTCCTATATCTCATACTTATGTTATCACATATAGTATATTTACGTAACTTAACCATACGGTACAATAATAACATTTACACATTATCAATTCATATTCGAAAAAAATAAACTTTATACTATTTAACAATATATCCTACATATAACATTGGCGACATAAAATTGACCGTAAAAATGATAAATTTTAGTAAATAAAAGAAAAACGTGTTCTACTTTTATATAGCTTCGCCATGGTCCCTTGAGATGTCCACCGAACTGTGACTCCCCAGCAAGCGTCAAAGAACGGTGTCGTTTACAAAGAAACGTCAATCGTCGTCCAGCGTTGCCAAGCGATATTTTTAGCTGTTTCAATTAGCTTTTAGCGTTCTAGTGTTAAATTTCCTAATATTAAAGTCGAGCTTCATTTAGTTACAAGCTACTAATATATATATATATTTTAATGGAGCAAAGTCAGTTTTAAAAGAACGGGAAGGTAGATGAAATTACTATTTTGTTATATTTTTTTACTGTTTAAACTCCTTTGTTGTTTAGTTGTGGTAAGTTCGACTGCATATAGTAGTTATTAATATTTAACTTGAACTTATGATTTGTGTTAGGAATTGTTATGCTTACGCTTCATATTGTATACTACTTCTAGAAGGAGAGGCAGATGGAACCAAGTGGTAAGACACTGCGTCATCTCGCACCGTCGAATTTTCAACAGATTGGACGTTGAATGGCGGAGCTCGACGCCACGTTTTGATATGTTACCAGAACCAATAAATGAAAATAATTAATTCGCACGAGTGAGAATCGAACCAATAACCTATCTCCCTTTTAACTCCTTCCTTTAAATACAAATATGATATGAAAATGCAATTTCGTTATTTTTATAGCTCAAATTATGTCTTATAAACTGAAACGTGTGGTATAAAGATGACACACCTAATGGTTTACGATCGCATTCGCCTGATAGGTTTTAGTCACGGAAACTAGAGAACTTCCATTTCCTCGCCCATTACTTATAAACTAAAGATACGTTTGCAACTCGTGTAATTTCAATTTATAGTTCTATAGTATGAATACTATTAATATATGGAATTGGATTATTTTGTTGTATGTAAATGGTTTTTATAATGTCACTTAAAATTAATGTGTGTAGAGATGTAAAGCGCGACGTTGAGTTTCGCCACACAATATACAAGAGTATTTCGAGCCAGCGAAAAAAGAGGAACATAGTGTCTTAATGGGATCGGAGTGTCTTAACTCTAGGTTTCCAGTCAAGTCTTGTAAACAGCAACTATTTAAAATCTCCACGCCTCTCAAAGCCCAAAACTCGAAAGGAAGCAAAGTTCCGCTATAACCAGTTAATTTTCAGATACAACGCCAATTTAGGTCGTAACATAAGCCTTGTTATGAAAGTTAGGCGCCCGCGCCATTAGCGAACTGCCTTATGATGGCTATAAGCTCGATATACGACGTGGATAGGTTTGGAGCACTTTGACCTTAAATGTCAAGTGTGATATTAGAAAATTGTAGCTTTTTGGGAGGCAGCTTTTAAGGTATAGGCTAAAATAGGTCTGGGTGTATACGCGAAGGTTGTGGCTACGATGCTAACTCGGGGAAGTGAGTTCATATCATTTTCTCGCTCTAGTAGCAAGATAAAGCGTAGCGTTGACTGTCACTCACGTCACGCAATGTCTCGAAAGCTTGGCGGAAAGTTCCCCATTAAATGTTTTAATATATATTTAGTTGGGCTATAAAGATTTGGAAATATTTATTTAAATTTATATTTTCATTTCGTCGCTCTGGTGTCGGCAAAATGCGGCGTTGATTTACGCCACTCAACATTCAATGCCTCAGATTTCGGCGGAAAGTGGAGAATGGAGTGACTTAACACTAGGTTCCCTCTGCTTAACCTGCTGTGTGCGGGATACAGCGTGAAGCTGATAATAAAGATTTGAATGAGTGATTGAAATTCGTTTTGATTGTTTGACAAACTGAGAATCTATACATATATACGACGTGTTCGTAAATGTGCTTAAAAATATTTTATAAATGTGTAAAGTTATGTACTCCATCTATATGGCAAAATTATATGCGGGGTACAACCATTTCCATTTCTACAATCAGTTCCACGCCGCCACAAGCACCTCAAAAAATATTCATAATTAATGTATTAAAATAATATTCGTATTCGTACCTACAAGGTAATTAAGGAGGTGCTACGCCAAGACCCAGTGATACGTACTTAACGACGCATTAACATTCGCTGTAGCGTGACTCTGTCACGTGATGAAATTCCCCCTTAATTAAACCTCCCACTAAAATCCAATATTCTGCAAGCTGTAAAACGTTCAATTTAACTTGATTTAAATATAAAATTAAATTA
>JAATLQ010024065.1:8950-36700 GCA_013421005.1 Heliconius erato x Heliconius himera
AAAAAAAAACGAAATATTTATAAATATTTATTGAATACGGCAAGAGGACTTAGTGTAGGTACTTCAAGTCACTTTATAATATGAGAGGAACGAATGAAATATGCAAATATTATAAAAATAATGAGCGCTCCAGAGACGGGAAGCGAGACGGGCGGGACTTAGCATATCTTTTTTAAAAATTTAATTTCATCGATAGATAGACGTTGGGGGTTATTATTTCTGCTTCAGTCGAGAAAATGGTCTAAAGAACTTAAATAATATTGTTAAAACTTCTACAAATACGCCAAAATTTTATGATATTTTTGTTTTTGTTTTTAATATTTCAGTATCGAAGTTTAAGAGTAGGTACTATAGTAGGCAAATGAAGAATATTATTAATCATTAGCAAACCGTTAGCGGCTTCGCCCGCTTGGACTATTCAGTTATTTATTTACTGAACTGAATTATTTTCGTGTTCTAATAACATTATCATTTTAAAACAATATTTATATATTGAAAACTAAAGTTTCAGCCAATTCTATAAAACAACTATTTTTTAGCAATTTTGTCTAATAAAATATTTTATATTAACGCTACTTTTTTATTTATGCACCAATTTAAAAAAAAAAACAATCTTTTTGGGTTTTATTACAATGATGACAGCCTCTGATAATAGCAAAGTGATCAATTATTTTTTTTATATGCCAGTTATCTGTTAATTGTACAAGTATGTACCCATATATGCTGATTATCAAATATATCAAGATGAGGCCAGTCGTGACTAGTCGTGGCGTGTGACTGTAAATGGAAAAAAAGAACATGCAGGATACAGCATGGAGTCAATTGAGAGGGAGTTGGAATCAAACAGCAAAGGAAGCCTGTGAAAACCGCTTAAAAAGACTGCTTGTTTGACGACGTTTCTAAAAGAGGACAATACAGAAGAGACATTTGGGGACACCTATAACCTTCGTAAAAAAAAATGGACTCGTCCTTCGGGGGACCAGTAGGAAGGTAGAACAGTAACATAAATACAATATAATTTCTTAAACTATAAATAAAAACTAATCACAATATAATTTCTTAGAAAACCTACAAAAATATTTAATGTAATGGTTTTGAACCTCCACCACTGGTCAGCCACTAAAGCGCTCCAATTATTAAGCTATACGTTCTTATGAGAGTAAAATTTTCAAAACGTCTTTTTTAAAATAATATTTTCCTGTATTATATTAATTTTAAAAAAGTCAGAATAAAAAAAAACTAATATTAAAGCTATCTAATATGAGTATGTCTCGTCGAACCGTAGTCAAATGTACACACAGGCGAGGTTCTATAATGAAATTGCGAATGAAAAGTGCTGCACACTAAGCGAATTACTTTTAATATAATTTTTAAATGTCAAATAAATAACAGAGAATAGTTATTAACAGTCGAAAAGTTCATAAGGAGGTGGAGGTTGCGGATTCGATTCTCAGTAGATATTTTTTTTAAGCCGGTCTAGTAAAGAAAGCATTTAACTTTACTTACGTCAAAATTTGAACATGAAAAAAATGATAGGGCGTTGGCTAATTAGTTTCTAAACAAAAAAATATGTTCAAGGAATGTCTAAGAGTTTATGTCAGTCATCGGTGACTGAGTAGTAACAGTGACAATGTATGTCAATTATTATTTACTAACATAGTAGATTGATATATATGACATATTGTAAAAATGCAGATCATTTCTCTACATCGGTATCAATCATATATTTAAATTTTGTAAGAGAATGTAGTATATATTATAACTTATATATTTAATCTCTATATGATTGTTTTAAATGCCGTCTGTAATCAAAAAAAAATAAAAGTTGTTCTTTACTTGTTTTAATTAAAATTTGCATTGAAAAAATAAAATCAAGCATTACAATAAACGAATGTTCATAATAATAAAAATCGAAGTCACTGTTAACATTTAAGATTTGATATTTTTTATTAGTTCGCTTTACAATAATAATTTAAAGCAAACAAGCGACGCCAACACGGCACAGATTGAAAGTGTCTTCGTATCTCTAAAATTGAGCAAAAAGCAAATAAAAAATACAACTATAGGTCAACTATCAGATCTATACAAAGGTATATAATAAAACAAAAATAGAGGTGGTCGGTCTGACAGAGAATGCGACGGTCGTGAGTTCGATTTCCAATTTCCACTCTGGGGGACTGAATCGCTTTTATTTCCTCGCTCTGGCAATTAGACAATCGGCGGCGATGAAATCCGCCACTCAACGTGTCTTTAAAATTACACCGAACGAACCGAAATAACGGAGTGTCTTAACACCTACGTTCCCAATCCACTTCACAAATAGATACTTTCACATCATTATTCTTTGGTCCACCAAATAAAAAGCACCCATATAAAAAGCCAAGGAACCAATGCATTATCCATACGTACCTGATCACAGAGTCAACTTGACGACGCCGATAAACTTTATAGTCAACATAACGTTACCACCTCTCTTTGCTAATGAACATTTTAATATCTACTTTTACAACTTTAACGTGATATTTGCTAGCGGAAATATCACGTTAAATACTAGCTGGAAATACTACGACATTAAATAAACACAAATTAAAAAAAATATGCAATATAGGTACATTTTATGAATTCTTTTTTGATGATTATTTAAAATCATGATAATATAATGCTACGTGATTAGAATCATAGAATGTAATTGATGTGCCCACTTGTGGGTTTTAGTTTCAGGAGGCATTATTGGTAGCCGTGTGGCGCCGGTAAGCAACGCATCGGTTGTGGGTTCGATCCCAACTCGAGGGAAATAAATATAGAGTAAACATATTTTTATTGCTTCACACTGTATCCTGCAGGTACCAGGGTAAGCAGAACGAACTTACTGCTAACTCCGTTACCCAATTTCGGACACATTGTGTAAGATCAAGAACGGCGAAAATCAATCCCGTGCTTTGCAAGTAGTTACCACAGAGAAGCAATGAAAATAATTCATTTCCACTAATGGGCATCGAACCCACAACCGGAGCCTTTATAGTCAGATGATGCGCCACGACGTGGATACTCAATATGACCAATATTAAGAAACAAACAAGACCAGGAAATGTCGAGTAGTGAAGTAAGTAGGTACCTACAATTTGCTTTATCGTTCATTAAATATTAATAAGTAATAACAATAACACTTCAGTCAAGGAAACCAGTTATAACATTTATTACGGAGAATTACCCGATGACGATTTATGTATGTATTTACTTTGTTGAGAACGACGCAGTGGTTGAAAGTAAAGAGAAGAGGAGAAGAGGTTTAAGATCAAATTCAGATATTATGTTTCACAATTATTTTGTAAATCAATATTATATTTTTTTATCAATCTTTCTCTCTGTTTATATAGGAATAAATTACGTGTATGTCATTTTTATAATTTAAATATTATAGTAATTTCAGATGTAGACTATTGTATATGAGGAAGAACTATTATGAGCATTTTAAGAGATAAGCGAAGAAAATCAACCATTCAGCCTCTGGACATTTCATGTTTAACAGTGAAACAAACTAAGGAATAATATATTTCGTCAGCCAACCAGGCTGATCCAACGACCCCGACCGATTTTAAGTACAAATATTTTAATAAAAAATTGATGCAGTGCAGGTATATTTTCATGTTCCCCAATTTGCCTATTATATCATTAGTATACTTAATAAATATACTAGTAAAATAAAATAACCTAGGGACCTAGTGTTTAGGACACTCCATTTTCCACTTTCCGCTCTATTTTTCGATGTATTACGTGTTGATTTGCGGAATTTAACGCCGGGCTTTTGCTTTGGTAGTTGGCATCAGAGCGAAGAAAAGAACATATTATTAAATAAATACTTCATTCCATCGGGTGGGTATTAAACCCACAATCGTCGACAGTCACACCCTTCTGCCCCTACGCCACGACGACCTCTAATACTAACAATATATAAAAAAAATTACGAGCTAAAACTAAATTTCATGATACTCAAAATAATAAATACTTGTAGGCTCGAACGTGGCCTCGCCCGCTTAAAAAAATTGTTATCTTATAATCGAATTATACTAAATCTATACATAAATTGTAGGCTATATGTTATTCTGATATCCGATACCTATAATACTGTATATTTTTATGCAATACGTCCAGGCAGTATCGCGCGGAACTAATATCCATCTTCATAAACTTTCACATTTCCAATATTATAGAAGGAAATAGGATTAAAACGTCAATGTACCGCGGGCGATTTCGAATCTGCTACTGTACAGCCACTACATGGAAACCACCACAAGCTTCGTTCAACTAGATATCATTAATAATGAAAACTCCAATTAATTCTGTTAATGATTCGTGATAGAGCTGCCAATCGCCGCGACCATATATCAAAGCTGTGTGCATTTAATGATGTCGTTTCAGCAATGTTATATTATATATCACACTGTAATTTACATTATTAATTGGGATGTCCAAAACTATGAAGGCATAGTAAAGAAAAAGATTGTAGGTTCGAATCCAATTTTGAAAAATATTATTTATAGTATAGGATTATAACCCTAATTTAAATAGAGAAGACGGTTGGAAAATTCAAAGTTCTACTGTCTGGGACTTGCTTGCGTAAATCCAGATAGTGTAGTACTTTGAAACCCAGCTATACCATCCATGATTACGTCGTAACAAAAAAATTTAACTGTAGAAATAGTAAAAACTATTTTTTTCCAAAGACAATCTAATTTTAAGATTTAAAGATGAGCATATATAAATATATCAACCTATTTGTATTTTCCCATTCTGAGAACAAGACAGTGCTGCGTTATACAGCCAGTTGACACGCTATGTCTCGAAAATTATGAAGTGCGAAGCGAACAGTACCTTGTCAGAGATTCCCTCGTGTTCCTCTTTTTTGTTTAGACTAACTACATGGTGAAAATAAAAAAAAGTAATGTTTTTGTATGCCTAATCGAACATAGAGCTAGACTAGTGAAAGTAACAATATTAGGAAAGTGAAATTAACAAATATTAAAGTTGAGAAATTTAGTGGGAAAATTAAACATTACATAAATAAATATATTCATTATTATTACTTACATATATAATTAAACCAACCCCTTCGAACAATGTACATTGGTCATACAATCACAATGGTAAACACGCGTCTCAATAGTTACTAGGCAAGGGTAAGTAACACAAGGGATGGGGAGTGACTCACCAATATTCCATTTATTTGATATTTTTAAATTGTATGAGTCACGAGTTAAGAAAAATTAATACATGTACTTATTTTAAATAAGAACTACCCACATAAGATATGAATAGGACAATTTGACAATCTTAGAGTCCTTCAGGTACTTCCTTGAACTCCCTAAGTTTTCGTTATAAGACACCCCGTTCCTCACTTTCCGCCAAATTTTTCAAAGCACTGCGTGTTGAGTGGCGAAACTCAACGCCGGGCTTTCTTTCGCTTTGGTGCCACAACGAAAAAATAAAAATATTAATCAATAATAATTCATTGCCTCGAGTGGTGATCGAACCCACAATCATCGCGTTTCGATCACACCCTTATGCCCGTGGGCCACGACGGCCTAGGTCTCAGGAACTGGTTCGAAATTAAGTTTTTTAATGATTGATACTTCATTTATCGAAAAAGCATGAAGAATGTGTCATGTGTCATACCCAACCCTTATTTATATTGGCTTGGCCACGAGAGCGGAGCCACTAGAAAAAGTTAGTATACATTATAAACGCGAACACAACCCGCAAAGTTCGCTCTTAACATATTCTATTTAAGCAGCTTCAGCTTTGGAGAAAATTTAAATAAGTTTCGAAACACTGAAACTAAGAAACATCATATATATGCAAAACAAGCTTCGTAATACGTGGAGGCAATTTGGCACAGCGGTTGAGAGATTTTAAGCATCTCACTATTATTTTATTAGTAAAAGCTATAAATCCATAGAGGTGTGAGAGGTAGGTGTGAGAGGTAGATGCGAGAGGTAGGTGTGTGTGTGGTGTCACACAATTTCTTGAAAATGGTTTAGAGTTTTATTCGAAGCTCTAAGCCTCTCCTATTAATGTAATATTTTTTTTGATATTCTACTCTTATTGCTATAGCCTGGTAGTATAATAATAATGTTATATGTAACAAAAATGTTTTTTGAATTCAAACCAGTAGTTCCCGAGATTGGCGCGTTCAGGAAAACACACTCTTCTGCATTTAAAAGATTACATTTTTATAGAGTTTACACTGAATTAAAATTATTATAATTATTGACCATTTGAAAATTCTTAAATTGATGATGGAGATAGCATTCAGTAAAGGTAGTAAAGTGTTACTCCAAACTCCGCATTTGAATCAAGCGCAACTTCGACCCATTCCAAGATGCACATGTTCGTTATTTTTTTTAAATATTTTTACTGAAATAACTATAATATATAGCACAAGAGCCAGTGACCTTAAACACTACACAACTTTCCAACCAATTAAGTCAGTTTTCCGGCCAGTTGAGCTTATGTGAGCAGTTCTTTGGGACAAGTATTTATTACCTTATCAATTAAAACAACGATTATAAGGATTGTTAATAACGTAATTACTTACAATGCTCCTTATGTAAGACCAAATAAAACATACCTGTAAAAGAAATAATGAAATGGTTATTAATTTTATATAGCATATTTTACTGTCACGACGCAGTCGTGGCAATCGTGGCCTGTGCCACAAGCACAACAGGTTTTTTTTTTGTTTTTTTTATAGTTTTGCGATTCCCATTTGGGAGTGAAAAATATTTCCTGTGGTTACAAGCCGCAATCGAGACACAGACTAAATTATCTTCACTTTTCGGTAAAGCGAATATTAAGAAATAATAAGAAATTTTGTAACGCAGATCGGTGTCATACATACATACATAGATACATATACTAAGAATTACTTATCTACATTGTACTCAAAAGTAGGTAAATATTATGACGTTTTCGTGTTATTGTTTGTAAATAATAAAATAATCTGGTACGTCAATATTTTTATAGCAATCTCACTGTTGAGATTAAATAATCAGCTTATCAAGTCCAAGTGTTCTAGAACATATGCTATCAAATAATAATATTTAACGACAATTGAGAGAGATATAAAAAGTTTCAGTTGAGGCCAGTCGTGGCGCCAATGCCTCCAGAATTCGGCAGAAAGTGGGAAACGAAGTGTCTTAACACTAGGTTCCCTCTGCCTACCATGCTGGGATACAGCGTGACGCTGATTTTATAAAAGGTTCAGTATTCAGCACCGTTCCACCGCGAGCGGAGCGGGCGCACATTAAGGACTCCGTTGAACTCGCAAGACTGATTTGCATACTTAAATTTCCACCAAAGAATAGTTGGGCGGAAAGGACCGAGAGGGCAGAAAGAGTTGAAATGAACTCGCTCAGTTCTACGAGCGAAGGAATTACAAAATACAAAACTATTTGTGGGTGGAAATGTAAACTTATTTTATTTAAAAGTAGTCCGTTCCGCCTAAGTATTACCCACTCTTTTATCTATCGTGGTGGAAACGGGACTTTAAGAATTTAAGGGTCCCATTAAGATCAAAACCCACGACAAAAGCGTTTACAAATTCAATTGCAAAATATTCATTATTCAAATAGATTTTGGCAAGCAAATTTTCACACAAACACCTGCAAAAGCTACTACCGCCTCGGAAAAGCCAGCAAGAAACTCAACAGTTGCTCAACTCTTTTTATTATAAAGATAAAATTTTTAGAAATAAATACACAGGTTTGCTATTCTGTATGGAATTCAATTTCAATTGGCATAAATAGGTTTACAGTTAGTTTAAATTTCCGTAGCGGCAAACTTAGGTTACATTAATACATGGTTGGTCCAACTAAGACAACAAAAAAGACAACGAAGTCCTCGTTTTAAAAAAAATACAATTAAAAATAAAAAAATGTATTAATAATATAAAAAATATATATATTTATAAATATTCTATCAATATAATGTGATAAGAATGAACAGAACTACCAACATAACTAACAAAAGTTATAACGACCGCGCTCTACATACAATATTCTACTCGACGTACTCTACAGTACGTCGACTTAGATCAGAACCAATTTGTAGAGACCGACAAAACTGGTAGTCTCATATATTATTTATTGTCACATGGCTTTCTTTAGATTACGTAGATATAATACATACATACATTACATTACATTCGAGTAAGCGATATCGATTTGTTTTATAAATAAACCAAAATGGTACTTACTCAATTTTATTAATCCACCATTTCGAATGGATAAAATGAAAACTGTCTAAAGCTCATTAATATTTGATATTTTTTTTAAATCTAGGGTAAGGAGGGAACCTAGTTACAAAATTGTTTTTAGTTCACAGCTAAAGCTGTAGCTGTATATATCGAGTTCGGGCTAAAGCCCGAACTCGATATATTATGTTTTGAGTAGAGTTCAAAGTTGTTTTTTGTGTACGACAAAGCTAAGATTCTTAAATAATTATTTCCTCCAAATGGTCATCGAACCAACAACCATGCCATTAACAGTCATTACGACGGTCGTCTCAACTAGTATAGCTTTGCTTGGTTTAATCTATCATTTTGAAAGCATGAAATGAAGACTGTCCAAATTTTACATGATGAGCAAAGGCAACTTAACTTAAAGACAGACTCGATGTACATTTTCCGACCAAAATCAAAATCAGCTTCACGCTGTATCCCGCACATAGCAGGGTAGACAAAGGGAACCTAGTGTTAAGACACTCTGTTCCCCACTTTCTGCCGATTTCTGGATGAATTGCGTATTGAGTGGCAGAACTCAACGCCGCGCTTAACCTCGACACCAGAGCGAAGAAATGGAATTATAAATTTAAGTAAATAATTTGCCGACCAATTTTCGAGATATTACGTGTTAAGTGGTGGAGGTCAACTCCTCACCTCTTTATTTTTGTTAATATATAATATGGAGTGACTAAACGAAATTATTTTCAAATATTACCATTTTACCAACTAAAGTAAACGAACTCCCAACTCTTGCATAGCATGGTGTCACATATTTTCTCTATTTACATATATACATTATAAAAATCATAAGCAATTTTCAATGATAGAAGGTCACGCGTGTAGAGAGTAAGTAGGGCAATGTCTTAGCTCATGCTAAACAAGGACTACCACTTCTGTACGCTGCGTTGCCTTTAAATTCGTTTAAAATTCTATTAGATTTAACTGCGTGTGGGTTACTCTTGAGCAAAAATAGTTTTAACAATGTTATTGATCGAATAAGACCGTCGTAGCGCAGCGGTATAGTGTCAGAATAAAAACGACGGTTGTGGGTTGATTGTTTCGATTCCGGCTCGGGGAAAGAATTTTATTTTTCTCTATGTAGTAATTATATAAAGCGTCGCATTGAGTTGCAAATGGGGAACGGAGTGTCTTAGCACTAGGTTTCTTCTGCCTACTCTACTATATGAGAGATACAGCATGACGCTTAAAATAAAATTGAATGAATTAACAAAACATGAATGAATGAAACACGAATTTAAAATCAAAATACAATTCAACAAAAAATAAAATAAAATTTGACTTTTAAAATCAAATGATGACCCTCGTTAAGCCATGTCATACCATCATAAAAAAAACTGTCTGCTGGCTGGCTTACTTTGTTTAAAAAAATACCTGTATTTTTATAATAAATGTTGTATTTCTATATTATTTTCTATCTCCAAAAATCTTCTTTACTTTTCGCCCCAATTCCAGAGATTGTGTGTACTAAAGCCGTGCTTTATAAACAAACTCTGACCGCCAAATTTTGCAAGCATTGAGTGGCGGAACTCAACGCCGCGCTTTTACCAGAGCGAGGAAATAAAAATAATAAATATAAACTTTACCAAAAACTTTACGATTTCAAAAAAAAATATTTAAACCCGTAACTTACGTAGTCTAAATAAACTAATATCGATTCAAATACACTATAAAAGTTCTATTTTTATATATAAAATTTATATTCGAGTAAAAGTAGGTGCTCTACGAATGTGAATAAACGATAGAACAAGCCAATGAACTTTTTATCTATACAATTACTTTATGTATATTATTATATTATAAACATATTTTCATTTTCCTTGTTTACTTCATATTTGATTGTAGTAAATTTATGCCCAATGGATGTGGGTTCGATTCCTAATCGGAGGCGAGTACGTTTTATGCTTGCGTAACTTAACGTCACACTTTTTTTTATATGAAAATCTATAATATTTAATATAGAAATAACACACAACTATCACGCAACCTTAGTATGACTTTAACTTCATTTTTAATGAAATAAAAATTAAAAATATAATCAACTTTAAAAATACAGCAATTTAGGTTAGACGCCCTGGGTCATTAACTGAAAAGTAGATCGAGCTTATTCTTTGTGGAAACAATAAGCTTTGAATTGTGAGAAAAATGTATGGAAAAGTGCGGTCCCAGGCACGAGAGGAGCGACTACAATAGGTGTTATTAGCCTACGCATTATCCTTTACATGACAACGGTACGGAACAAATGACTGAGTAAAAGTAACCTAGTAACGGACCAGAGAAGAGTAGCCCTTTCAAAAATATAATTTCACAGTAAATACAACGAATATTAACTTCACAAAATTTCACATATAATTTTAGTTATTTTGACGGGCCTATAGGAATAAAATATGTTTTAAAACGTATTTCTTTTCAATCCTAGACTTTTCAAAGCTCCGAATTTTTCAATCGGCTTCGTCAAATGAAAATAATTAAGAGTTATTGTTACACATGTACCATTCTTAGCGCCAGTCGTGGCGCAGTCGTCCTAGCGCTACGTAAGCGTACTACTAAAACCACGGCAGGACGCAGGTTCGATTTAAAAAAAGTGTCTAGTTTCCGAAGCATCTCTGACCGCAGGTTTAAAGGGCCACATAGAAATAATTAAGTTATGTAAATGTAATACCTTCCTCAATAAACGTAGATACTATCCAACACAAAACGAATTAACTCTTCAATTTAAATCTAATTAGTTCCTGAGATTAACGTGTCCAAACAAACAAACAATTCAGCGTGATAATATTATGATACTATAGATTTAGCCAAAAAACAAATAAAAAGCTCCAATAAAACTAATAAAAATAATAAATATACGTAGAATATTCCACTATTATTTATTTAAATATTCATTGAAATTCCACGTTTTAATTAAAGCGATAAGTATGATTTCGTACGGCCATTGTCAGTGGCGGGTCAGCCGCCGGGTCACAGTCACAGTACAATAACAACTGGATGTACGATTTAATTTTATGTAAATATTTTAATTAATAAAATGTACGACGCAACGTTGAATTACAACTGACGAATAGAGGATCATCCATTTTTTTTATATCTGGGAAGTATGTTATATAGTGAAGAAAGGTGTCGTAAGATATGTGGAATCAGCTTAGCTGACTGATTTCACAATAGTGACTTACATAGAATGATATCATGGTGAAAATGAAGATGTAAATAAGAAAATATAAGAATAAATAAACTGGCTACGACACGAGATAACAGAAACACACGACGAATCAAAAAGATTCCGTTTTTGTATAATGTATAAAAACGAGAAAATGTTTATTTGTAATAAATATTTCGTTTGCTTTGCGGGCAGGGGCAAAAGCCTGTGATTGTAAGTGTAATAGCTATGGGTTCGACTGCCATAATTTCTTGCTGTGGTTCGTTACCAAGCGCTGCGTTGAGCTCTGTCATTTTACACTCGCCTCAAGAACTAAGACGGAAAGTAGGGAACAGAAATGTCTTAATAGGCACAGAGTGTCCTAACATTCAATTTCCCTCTGCTTTCTTCTGCCACTGTGAAGATAAACAGAAAAACATTTTCTTGTTTTGCAATGTCTTCGTAACCATTTTTTTACATTTTTAAATTATTATCCATAGTTAGAAAAGAAAAAACTTTTTAGAAAACATATATATTAATTTCTCGGACGGTTTCCATAAGACGGGGGTTCAAATCCCGCTACGTTAAAAATTTTATATGCTTTCTAAAAAGTTTTTTTTTCTTTGTAACCTAATTGTTCTTTAATGTTAAGTTCTATATCAATATAGAATTAATAGTCTTTGTAATTTAAATCCTTAGATAGCATAAATTATTATCTCTGATTAACTAGAACACGGCATAAAGGTACTTTTTCCTTTATCACATATCACAATAGGTACAGAAATTCTTTAAGTAAATTCGTACACTAGGGAAACAAAATATTAAAAACGTTTAT
Organism: Heliconius erato x Heliconius himera; assembly: GCA_013421005.1. NCBI lineage: Eukaryota > Metazoa > Arthropoda > Insecta > Lepidoptera > Nymphalidae > Heliconius > Heliconius erato x Heliconius himera. The sequence goes on from JAATLQ010024065.1 coordinate 21,221, forward strand.
TAACATGTAGAGGGTCCGGAGCTTAAATTTCGGGTTCGAATCCTGTAAATATAAATCGATTTTTGTTAAATAAAAGTAGTGATACATAATTTACGACAGGTTTGGTTAGGTTAGGTTAGTTCAGATTTCACACCCAAGAATAATATAGTTATGGAAACAAAACACGATTACTATAAAGTTTAAGTTATAAAAGATCATATTATAAAGAAAGTCATAAGGAAGAGACTGTTTAGATAATCCTACTAATTTTATAAATGTGAAAGCTTGTGAGGATGAATAGACGTTTTTTCCACTTTCACGTAGAAACTACTGAAATGATTTAAATTAAACATTGTAGAAATACAGCATAATATATCAGAATATCCCATACTGTATAAAATACATAGGTTATAGTATAACAATAAGTTATTAAATTTGTGGCGCAAGCGTTCGACGGCAAAGGCGACGAGTTGTGGGTTCAATTCCCAATTGGGAAAATGAAAATAATTTCTTTGCTTTAGTAACGAGGCAAAACGCGACATTGAGTTCCATTACTCAACACACAATGCCTCCAGAATTCAGCGAAAACTAGGAAACGGATGTGTTTCAATGGGAGCGGAGTGTCTTAACACTAGGTTCCCAGGTTCCACCTACCCTGCGATATATATATTATTTAAAAAGGCTGCACATACATCGCTAGTACCGTAACATACATAATACGAGTACCTGACATTTAGAACATGCCCTAAAATTTACAAAATCACTATAACTTGTATTATATAATAGAAAATCCTTTACAAATCTAAAGTAAGCACCTTTCATATAGTAAAACACACAAAATACTCATAATATATAACAAAATACAAAACATTTAACAGCGTCAGCGTAGTGTGAAGGATACGCGATAAGCCAACGAGCGTGAAGACGACCGTGCAGACCCAAATAGGATGGGCTGTCGGTTGTTGCCAGTTTATTGTATATCGTAGACAGTATTTCAGTATTATAATAAACTAATATTGAGTAATGATACTGGAGATATGTTTTTTATATACAAAGAAGAAAATTCAGTAAAAACTAAATTGGTCGTAGTGTAGTGGTACAGTGTCTGGTTGTAAGTATGATGGTTGTGGGTTTGATCTCATTTGGAAAACATATTATTTTCGTTTGGAGTTCCATCACTCAATACGCAATGTCTCGAACATTGGGCTGTGCAATCAGAGTATCTTAACACTAGATTCCCTCTGCCAATGGGACACGTAAAAAGGGTAAAGCTGGTAAAAAAAGAATAACAGTAAGTTTTATAATAACCCGAGGGTTCCAAAAATATGTTGTTGGTGCTGGACTCTATAAAACGGCTCTGATTTTATTTATTGTTAATTTTGCAATAATAAACACACTTCATCTAGTAAGTGCCTGTAATATAAAAAAATACACCACTTTTCTAATTAAAACCAAGAAAAATCTTTAGAAAAATCGGGTAAAATTTAAATCTTTTAACATTATTTACACTAAGAAAAGAAAAACGTTTTAGAAATAAGTTGTATATATTAAAGTGGCGCGGATACTAGTTCACTTTAAAATTTCTGTACATTTTTTCAAATAAATATAATCTATATGAATGTAAATATAAACTAAGAAACATACATAAAAGTTGTTATTTTAATTAATTAATTTCAACCATGAAGGACATTGCATATCGATTCAATAATAATTAACCAACATACACTATGATACGTACCTAAATTGATAACATACATATATACATATAATAAAACTGTAACTCGTGGGTTTTTAAATATGGAAGATACACTAGAAAATCTATTATTGGGGACATTTATTTATTGTAATAGAACCCAAAACAATGTTTTTTAATAATGTTTATGTGTGCTTTTGTTCACGCTAATCGCATTCATTCTATCCAGAATAGAAACATTGAACGCTCAGAGTCGGAACTCAACGCCGTATGTCGTCTTGCCAGAGTGGAAAACTTAAGATAATGTATTCATTGTCTTAAGTTTTCCACTACAGAGCCCTACAGAGATCTCCGCGTTATATTCACCAGCCAAACGTCCCAGTGTGCCCATAATAAGTTAAAAAAAAAAACAAACATATCTGCCCTGATCTGCTACTAACAGCATCACTGTAGTTTTTCCATTAAGAGCCATCCAGAATCACGTTTCGTTTGAGTGACCCCTACAATGTAACGTGGAGCTTCAGCCAGATATATCTAGTATACATTGCGGACTCAGATTGACCACTTCAACTACTTGTTTGTAATCCAATTTAGAGTACTGCATAGATTGTTTTCTTATATTGAAGTTTTGAATAACGTAACCCAACGCCGCCGTACTTTATATGACTAGCTAAGGGAAACTTTTGAATTATTATTAGTGTTAGTTACATACCCATTAAAACCAGAATTAATAGTTTGGGTTTAGTAATATCATTAATAAAAAGTTGAGTTCCACCACTCAACACGCCATGCCTCCAGAACTCAACGGAAAGTGGGGAACGGTGTGTCTTAACACTAGGTCCCCTCTGCCTACCCTGCTGTGTGGAGGATACAGCGTGAAGCTGATTTAATTTAATTTTATAATGTATCATAAAGTTCAGACAAGTAACTTATAAACAAAACAAACAATCCTATAGCATAAACTGAATTAATATAACCAGTGACACTCGCGCAATGAAGACAAATCACACGACGTATCATTAATCAAAATCGGTTCACGGGTTTAACATTTACAAGGGAGCAAAGAAACAGACATACATACGCGCTAAAAACATAACCCTTCTTTCAGGCTTTGCCGCAGTCGGTTAAATAGCAACTTTACGCTATTCCCTACAAAGCACTCACTTTCTATACAACTTACTATACAAAAGTTATATAACATTTTCCAATAAACGATTATTAAAAGCTGGGAGAAGCCACTATCCCCACCACACTTCTCAACCACCCCTATTTAAAACGGCGCCGTACGAGGGAGCTGATCTAAATTACCTCGTTATATCTTTAAATATATTCAATAAAGTCATGATACGGTGTTAAATAGAAAATTCGCCAATATCGCTCCGTAATAGATACCGGAATGCTTTGCTCATCACTAGCAATTTTATATGAAAGTAAGCAACGTTGGAGTAAAAGTATAGAGAAACTATAGAAAATTAAGTAGAGGCCATCGTGGCGCAGTAGGAAACCGTTTGACTGTAATCGCGGCGGTTGTTTGTTCGAGCTCCATTCCGACAAACGATTATATTTAAATTATTTTCATTTCAACGCTTTGTTATATGAAACACGGCGTTGAGTTCCGCTACTTAACACGCAATGTCTTGAAAATAGGACGAAAAGTAAGGAAAGGAGTGTCTTAAAACTAGGTACCCTCAGCCCATTTGAGTAGGCGGGATAAACAGTGAATCTAATAAAAAAAATCTACATACGTAGCTATCTTATCACCGATGACTGAATATACGCGATAGTTCCGAGTCCAAATTACTATCGAAGGATATAGAAATGTATTACAAGACAGTTATTCTAAAGTTCAGTTCAGATCAGATGCACGCCAGGCTATTGATATTTAGTCAGGCGAGGCCAGTCGTGGCGCAGCGGCACGAAGTGTGACTGTAAAACCGACTGGTTGTGGGTCCGATCCCCACTCAAGGACATGACATATTTACTTAAATGGATATTTCCATTTCTGCGCTTTGGTGTCGAGGCTATGCGCGGCGTTGAGTTCTGCCACTCAACACGCAATGCTTCCAGAATTCGGCAGAAACTGGGGAACGGAGTGTCTTTACACTAGGTTCCCTCTGCCTACCATGCTGTGTGCGGGATACAGCGTGAAGCTGATTTTTAAAAGTGTATTAAAATATACATACATACACAATATAATACAAAATAATAATACCTAGACAAGTTTAATAAAGAGCTTTCTAAGCTCTCGAGCTTCTAATAAAGCAACATTATCCTGTAGAACGTAATTTACTACAACGGATGACCACAGTAATTTGGCAAGGACAACACACTTGGAGAGCGGGCACGATGTTAACTCAGCAGCTTACTATAATATAAAAGGTTCTCTTATAAAAGTAAATCAATAAATCAGCTTTACGCTGTATCCCGCACGCAGCAGGGTGACCAGAGGGAATCTAGTGTTAAGACACTCCGTTCCCTACTTTCTGCCGAATTCTGGAGGCATTGTGTGTTGAGTGGCAGAACTCAACGCCGGCTGTGCCTGGACACCAGAACGAAGAAATAGAAATTTAAGAAAATATTTCATCTCCTCTAGTGGGGATCGAACCCACAGCCAATCGGTTTTACAGTCACACCTTGTGCCCCTGCGTCACGACTGGCCTCTCTGATAATACGGTAATATATAACGTTTTCGCGCTGTATCCCGCATATAGCTAGGGTAGATAAAGGGAACCTAGTGTTAAAACACTCCGTTCCCCACTCTCCGTCCAATTTTTGGGACCTGTTTTGGTGGCGAAACTAAACCGTTTCTTTGTTCTTGAAGATGATAGACGTTTTTGCGTTTTGTAAATATATTTCAATTTTTATTTTTGTTTATAATAAATATATTATTGAAAACATATTCAAATGTGCTTTAGATGTTCTAAAAATAAAATGTTCTTAATATTTCTAGAAGGAAAACGGAAACGCAATACAGGTTTCTCATATATGTTCATTTTGTGAATCATTATTAGCATTATTAATACACGAAAATCTTTAGATCACAGAAATAATAAATCCGGTTGTGCCACGCAAGATATGACATATTGCCACCTATTTCTTACATGTTTTAGATGCCTCAGATGCTGAAACGTAGGGCCACGTCTTTTACTAGCATAGAGAAACGATCACTTAAAAGATATATAAAAAGGAAATAAGAACCAGCATCAACCTGAGTACACAACAACCCCACCATTTTACCATTTCACCCAAAATAGTTAATTTTAATAGGGAATTTAGAGGAAAAACCACCGACGTTGGAGACACAGAGGCGTTGACATATAATACTGCGGCCGTCAGCCAAGTGGCTCGCCTTGGGAGGCGCCGGCCGGGCGGAGCATCGCCAGCGTCCGCATGTAGGCTAAGCTGAGATGAACATTTCATCTGTTTTACAGTTTAATTGCTTTAGCGTTTAAACTGAAATAAACAAACAAACATCTTCATTAAACTTGCTGATATATTTATTACTAAAGTCCATTAGATCTTTATAAATGGGTCGATAGAAAAAATGGCTTCGCTCCCTATGGTAACTTTTTGTGACTTTTATCTCTTTTTTTCCGATTCTTTCTTTATTTATATTGCAAGTTCTCACTTCATGCTATGTTTCATAACTAAGTCCACGGGAAGTATCCTATATTTTTTGATTACGCTGCATATTTTTTTCATACAAAATGCGACGTATTCGATGCATAAATGCTCGTATGTTTTGATTGCGCTGACTGAGAAGCTTCATTTTTGCTATACTTAAAAGGACCATAGACTTGATTATTTGATATTAATTTCAGCACGAGACCTTCACGCGACCTCGATATAAATTATCTTGATAGACGGACAACAACATGATTGTCCTATAAGGGTTCCATTTTACCTTTTAAGGTACGGAACCTTAAAAAGAAATAAACGATTAAACCAAATATTTATTCATGAATCAAGAATAAATTTCTTGAAAAATGAACGTTAATTTTAATTTCTCTTAATGAATAAGAAAGGTGAAACGGTGAACTTAAAAAGACTTTGTAGACTTTTTTTTACTTTGAAAACGTTTAAAGTTACCAAAGTTAGTTAAGGCGGTTCTTAGACGTACTCTATCGATTTGTTACTTTTCAAGTGAAAATTTTCTAGCGAGTTATAAACTTCTTATGTTCAATTTGCTTAAATATTTTATAAAAAATTTTAGTAGAATATAATTTAAAAATGTAAATAATAAGTGATATTATAGGAATCTATACAAATATTATTAAACTGAAGACTGAAAAAGAGGCCGTTGTGACACGTTAGCTTCTCCTTTGGGGGGAGTGAATTCCATTTATTTCCTGGCTCTTGTAACAAGACAAAGCGCGTAATTGAGCTTCGCAGTCGAAATACAAAAATAAGAAACAGAGTGTCTTAGCACTAGGTTCCATATGCCTACTCTGCAGATAAGGAGTGTAGTCAACAAAAAAAATATTCTGGGTTACAGAGTGAAGCCAACAAAAACAATCTTAAAATCTAGAAACTCTCTAAACCAGCCAATTCACCGAGGTCGGCCCTAACAAGTGCATCCGGCGCCGACGCATGACTCAACGCCCCCTCCTCACAAAGGGTTAAGCTATTTTAGTACATATAATTAAGTATCAGCAAATAAATGAATGTGGCTCAATGACCTAACTCGTGCGCATCTATTCATAAATTGTTCATCTTATATAAAAAAAAAACGAAAGTGAACTGTAGTGATTATATTCTCCTCATTTCCTCTCAAGCGGAAATAACTAAGACTTGTGTATGACACATGACACACTCTAAGTGCCTGAGGTAACTCTGAGACAAATCTGGTACAATTGGTATCACTAAAACGATTAAATTTATGCAATAACCTATATAACCTTCTTCGATAAATGGACTATTCAATACAAAATATTTTATGCAGTAGCTTCTAATATTACAGCGTTTAAAAAACAAACTCTTAAGATTTAAAATATTATTATACAAGTGGAAATATGCTATGATTAGTGATACGACTTGTCAAAATATCCGAGAGCAAAATTAAAAAAAAAAAGGATAGGTATGACATCGTATAAAAATTGGACACACAGACGGAAGGAAACTCAAAATCAAAATATACTGCGGAAGTATCCGAAAATATATGTTTAATACAACTTTTAAAATTAATACAGAACAGAGGTCACCTTGATAATAATTCTAATTAAGCTTGTTTTATTTTTTACATTTTTAAATGTACTTTTATATATTGACGCCGTCGTGGCCCATGGGCACAGCGTTTACGTCACGATATCTTTTTACACGATATTTTGACTTGGGAGAATTAATTATTTCCCTTTTCTCCCTACACCAGAACGCCTACAAGACAAAGAGCCACGTTGAGTTCCACTACTCAAGAGATGGTTGGTTGGAAAATGAAGTGTTTTAGCTCTATACCTACCCTGCTGTATGCGGAATAAAGAGTGACGCTGATAAATATGTACATATTTTTTAAATTCATATTTAAAGATAACATCTACTCTACATCTCTCTCATCAGAACTCGCATATAATAAAAGTATTATATCTAATAAACATACATACATACATTTCATTCAAAATTAAAAAGCAAACGACACGGTGTTATTATATTGATTCTCTTAGTCATGTTTCAAATTTACTTTTCCCTTTTTTGCAAACATTATAAATGAGTCAAAATTTATATGACATACCTACTCATCGTTAGAAAAATCTAAGTCATCTTTTGAGTCATCTGTAAGGTTAAAAACTGTGCATGGGTACTAATGGGTTCAAAACGTTCTTTCCGATCAGAAATAAATAAAAAATAAACAGAAATAAAACAAAATGCTATACCTATAACTTCTTTTCAACAACATAGATGGCGCTGTATACTTACGTTTCATCCAATCGTTGCACGTTTAGTAAAAATAAGCCTATTTTAATCAAATGATACCTAACATATTATTTGAAGATACCTATAGGTGTATATTTGAAGATACCAATTTCTGTGAAGGCGTATTTATATCGAGATATTTACAAAAGCTGCGTTGCATATGGATTATTACAAAAATAATCCTTTCATGAGACCATTCATGAGACCGTTTTTTTTTTAAATAAAATTTTACGTGCAAAAAAAGGGGAATGGAAGTGCCTCAAAGGCAACGGATAATTTCAACACTAAGTACCCAGCTCCCTCTGCCTATCCTACTATATGCAGAAAGAGTGTGGAGCATACAAGAAAATAAAATTTAATTCTGGCTACGTCAAAATCTTTACTACAATCTTAGTGCAACTGTACAAACCTGTACATGTTTGTACAGTTGCATTGTACCATGAAAAATTCAAACTCATTATTACCGTGTCAAAATGTTACTTAACAAAATGTCAATATTTTTTCATATTGGAAAAAAACAGCGTCATACTTTTAGAGTACATAGAGGGAAATTAGTGTCAAGACTCTCCATTACTAACTGAAATATTGACACATTCCGCTCAATTTTCAAGATATTGGGTATTGAGTGGCGGAACTCGACGCCGCACTATATAGTCACACATATACTACTTTAAATTATAATAAAAAAAAAGCTTACTGTTGCACAACAACAGTAAAAACGGCCGTGTTCCTTTAAAATATAACTAAGTATCTAATTAGAAAATATTGTTATGAATACAACCGGTAATGGAGAGGAAAACATGTATATTATCCTCTAAATACCATACACAGACATACATACATAATATAAATAAATATATAATTATAACAGTATACATCCTTTACCGTATATATTATATACAAGCCATTCTTCATCAGATACACACCGTACTATGCTTATTAACATTGTTATTGAGAATTAGTAAGAATTTGTACTATACATATCCATAAAAAGGAACCTATATAAAGAAATAGGAGTAGAAAATGGATCTCTGTTACACCACTATAGTATTTTATATTTTGAACACAATAAAGTGCCCGTTTTCCGTCGTATTTTCGAGACATTGAGTGTCTACCATAGCGGGAACAAAAAATAACGATTCACCCTAGGGGGGATCGTATACACAACAAGGTAAGAGACGCTGTCCCACTGTACCACGACGGCCTCTTTCTATACATAGATATTACATACCACCAATGTTCCTTGATATTTGGTAAAAAAATCACCATGGAAGACAAACGTACCTGAAAACAAAAAAAAAATAATTAGATTTAAATATAAGTTAACATAAACGATTACGAAGCTTATTTTATAAATTAATTACAGCCACCAAAGGAGAAAGACTTAGTGACAATTTTCTCTACCTTCGCCCCTTAAGTGTGAAACTGTGTCGTAATTTTTATTATTCGATCTCAGGTATTTCGTGTACATTTAGTATATCATATAGAAATCTAGACGCATACAATATAGTTTATGTAAATATTCCGAATTTAGTTCTTATGACGCACCTGCGGCATTTACACCTGGTGGTGTAAACTAGGATATTATTAGCCGTCTATTTTTAAAAGTTTAGCAAATTCTTACTTTACCACTTATTCCTATAGCATAGCAATAAAGGCAAAGAAGTAAAGCTAGTGTTAAAACATTTTGTTCCCATTAAAACACTACCGTTCTCTGTTGGGTCACGACATGTTATGAAAAATATAATATAACAATTTTTGACCTAATAAAAAAAAGCACATTTAAATACAAATTGTATCTACGACCTTTGGAATGCTAGTATATCCGTATATCCATCAACACTTGCACAGCCTTGGTCAGTGGTTTTTTTTTTACTTTTCTAATGACCTTTAGGAGTAAAATACTTCAAAATTTCAAATATATTTAAATACTAGATTTAGGCATTAGCATGTTACGCCCACAGGTATACTTGACTATATTTGTCATGTCCCTGTAAATATATATATCAAATACGCTTGTCGCCCGCAAGTTTACTTCTGTAATTTTTTTTCAGCTTTACGCTGTATGGCACACATAGCAGGGTAGGCCCCTGCTGTGTGCCATACAGCATGAAGGAGGAGAGGTAATTTGGGGACCTAGTATTAAGATAGTCTGTTCCCATTAAGATACTTCCGTTCCCCACTTTCCGCCAAATTCTGGAGACATTCCGTGTCGATTAGCGGAACTCAACGCCGCGCTTTGCCACCAGAGCGAGGAATTTTCGTAGAGTCAATAAGTAAAATTAAAAATTTCCATTTTTCCGCTACGTTCCTTAGGAATTTTAGGAAAGCCTTCCGCAATTGGTCCCTTTAACTCCCTAAACTACACATCTACAATTCTATTCTAAGACCAGTAGTTTCGTCTGTGCGATGTCTGTCACTAACTTGGTAACAGACGAAAATATCAGGATTATTTAAAGTAAAAAATAAAAATAGATAAGTAGATTAGCCAGACATTAAATTAGCATAAAGTTATATTTATAATGTTAGCTTTTTATGTGAATGCATTACATTAATAAATTTCAATAAATTAATAAAACACGTCGACTGTAGATGCTAGGCCAAAGGCCAACTTTCGTATATAAGATCAAGAACCTATCACGGCTACAATTTAAAATAAAAAAAAACTAAAAACAATGAGCGCGAGCGGCTTTGATTTCCGCTATTCAACCCGCGACCGAATGGGACAATAATGGGAACGGAGAGTCTTGACACTAAGTTCTAACCTTCTGCAACTGCTATTTGCGGACATACAGCGTGAAGCTAAATAATAAAAAAAATCTTTTCTGATTTAAAAACCAACTAGGTAGATTATAAATTGAATAAATAAATAAATAAATTGAATAAATAAATAAATAAATTGAATAAGTAAATAAATAAATTGAATAAATAAAAAAATAAATTGAATAAATGAATAAATTGAATATACATATATAATATTAAGCATATTTTCGAGTGGAATTTCACCATTGCGTCACCAATATCACTAACACTAACCTATTATAACAGCCTAAAATCTAGAATCCAAATTATTATATTATGCACAGATAACGCTTGTTGGCTTACTATTAAAAGATAAGAACCGGTTAGATGACTGTTACGGGTCGTGTCTGAGACAGGTAGGTACAGCACGACAATACATGTAAGTTGCAGTTACAAGTAAATAAAGGAGGCTGGCGTGGTGCAGCGGCACAGCGTCTGACTGTTAACGCGACCGCTGTGGGTTCGTTTCCGATAAGGGGAAAAAATGCGTAGCTTTGAGTTCTGCCTGACTGGCAATATTTCAAATTAGTTTGGGATAATTAGGCTGTTCTAAGTCCTAACACATAGTTTGTATTGCTACTGATGATTGAGGATAAACTTAATTTTAAATTACTCTTATAGAATAAATTACTGATTCTAACGAATATATAAACTGCGTAATAAAAAATTTACCTTAGTCTTTAAGATATTGTTATCGAAAATCTAGAATTAGATAAGACAAAACGTATAGAAATCACGTTATCGTCTCATAAATTATACGATATATTATAACGCCTTGATTATATATTACGACTTTCTAATTCTTGACTACATGATTAGTATTTTTTGTTTGAAAGTAAAGGAATATGCAAATTCAAAATATGTTTTACAAATAACAAATTTTATATAAATTATAGATTACAGATAGGTACAGAAGTATCATTATTAATATCTGCAAAACAGAACAGGCTAATCTTATCTTTAGCAGGTTGAACTTTCTCTTGTCACTAAATTAAAATAATTCATTCTCCTAATTAGTAATCGAACCCACAACCGTTGTAATTACAGTCAGACGCTGTGTGTACGTCACGACGGCTTCCTCCTGCTAAACAATTATATTGAAAGGATAAACAAAAACAATATAACTGTAAATCAAATCAGCATAAGCATAAAATTAACAGCTATCCTTAACAGGCGACACTGGCGTTGATCACAAAGAAAGATCCAGAGAGAGATCTGGTTGAATGAACCCATTAACACTCTTCCGAGTCCGAGAGGAGTCACGGCCGGCCACTAGCTACCGTGCCTTTGTCACACGTCGCAACACGTAACGTTGCTGAATTCAAGGACAGTTGGGCCGCGTCACGTCGCGACGATTTTTTGTTGAAGTATCCGTTTAGGCTTTGTTTTTTGTATAAATCAATTGAATTACCAATTTATTGTCGCCAAGTTAAATGTCCAGTCGTGGCGCAGCGGCACGAGGTGTGACTGTAAAACCGACTGGTTGTGGGTTCGAGCCCCACTCGAGGAGATGAAATATTTACTTAAATTTATATTTCCATTTCCTGGTGTCGAGGTTAAGCGCGGCGTTGAGTTCTGCCACTCAACACGCAATGCCTCCAGAATTCGGCAGAAAGTGGGGAACGGAGTGTTTAACACTAGGTTCACTCTGCCTAACCTGCTGTGTGCGGGATACAGCGTGAAGCTGATTTAAGTTAAATGTCAATTGTCGAGTAAAATTTAGAATTTGAGTTTTATCCCGAACAAACACAGAACTCGGCACCCATACAGATCTCAAATTCTTTTGTCGGTGAAGTCGAGAACGAGGCATTACTTATCATTTAACTTGGTTCTCATTTTACATTTATGTTTTTGATAGGATTCCATTTACTCAATGAAATTAGCTGCCAATGTATAATGGGTTATTTTCAAGCGTTTAAAAGCATCTCAACTAATGACATTCTAGAAAGTACCAAGTATTAAAGCTGCCGACTGCCTCTCTTACGACCTAAGAACGACCACTTAGCGTGCCTTCCGAAGCGTGGAGGAGGTCGTATGCACTCCCATTATTATAATACCGGATTGCACGTTGTACGTTTAAACAATATAATATCACGAAATTAAAATAATACCTTCCTAACAGTTAATAATACTTTATAGTATGTAGCGACCCGCAACTTTCGTAAACTATAAAAATCTAAAAAATCATATTTACCGTTCCCAAAAAAAAATGCAAGAATATTTCTCTAAACGCCCCCTTGAAAACACATAAGCCAGCCAAAATTCAGCGTTCAACTCCGTGTAGTTCCGTCTTAGTAATATCAGACAGTAACTCAGTAACAGAAGAGTTTTATACACAAATGATACATTTACACACACATGTATGCATACCTACACAAACAAAGATATACGTACGTATATAAAATTATATTACAGTAATAATTCCAAGAGCTGCTAAGACAATTATTTATCGCGATCGTCACGTTCGTGTTAATTACAATGTACATTTATGGATATGACAGATATTAATAATGTCATTGTTAACAAATTAATTTTAGGGTTCCGAACCTCAAAAGGAAAAAAAGAACCCTTACAGGATCAATCTATTATCGGTCTGGTCTGATTTATAGGTATTTTTTCATAAAAAAAATATGAAAAACTTATATTTGTATTTCATACAACAAACACAAACTCAACGCAAAACACCGGCACTCGAGCATATGTTCCACATTTTGCAGAAGGATGCAGAGAACCTAAAGAAAAGGTCATATAATTCTGTTCTGTTCTTTTATTATGGCGTTCCAAATGTGCATAAGGAGGGAGTTAGTCAAAAAAAGACGTTATCTCGCAATAGGACGGACTTCTATTATGATATATCAAAAGAGATAGATCTCTCTAACTAGAGTTAAAATACTGCTCGTAAGGTCACTTTATTTACCATTTTACTTAGACATCACATGATGGATGTCAGCACGAGACTTGTAGTTTGACAAGGTACCCACACGCTTCTTGCGAAGTACAAACACCAACATTTCAAATATAATTTTTCTGTAATTATATTTTCTTATCAGCTTCACGCTGTATGCGGCACACAGCAGGGTAGGCAGAGGGAACCTGTGTTAACACTCCGTTCCCCACTTTCCACCAAGTTCTGGAGGCATTGCGTGTTGAGTGGAGGAACCACAACCACTTTGTGCCCCTGCGGCTACGACCGGCCTCTTAATTTTCTAAATGTAAGTTCTTAAGTTCTATTGGTGTTGGTGGTATTTATAAGCTATATATGTATGTATTTTTTTTAAATGTAATTCTACACTTAGTGAAGAAAAATATTTAAGAAAATATATCGAGCGTCGCGACCTGACGCGGCCCAACTGTCCTTGAATTCAGCAACGTTACGTATTCAACGTTACGTGTGACAAAGGCACGGTAGCTAGTGCCTGGCCGTGACTTCGCTCGGATTCGGAAGAGTGTTAAATCTAAAAAGATAACGTCTTAATAATTAAATGTATCGTAATTTCAAAGTGTCATTAAATCACTTAGTCACATTTTTATTTTTCCACTGGAAACCTTTATCAATCTCAAGAAACGCCTTTATCCAATATTTAGATAGTGTCGAGTTCACAAGTACAACTTCTAGAAGTTATTTATTTATAATATTGATAGACGTATCGAACGCCTTATCGTGGACACTAGAATAGACGCCCAAAGTGTTTCACAAATAATTGTGATAAAGCAATAATGACCGTGTCCTTAAGCGATAACAATAAACTCTTATAAATATGACTGACAAGAGCGGGTTAAGGAAAATCCGATGCCTGGGAAATGAACTTACAATAATCGCAAATAGACTTCGATATTTTTTTATTGAATCTTACTAGATATCCTCTGGTGTCGAGGCTAAGCGCGGCGTTGAGCTCTGTCTCTCAACACGCCTCAATACCTCCAGAATTCGGCAGAAAGTGGGGAACGGAGTGTCTTAACACTCCCTCTCCCTCTAAGGTTCCCTCTGCCTACCCTGCTGTGTGCGGGATACAGCGTGAAGCTGATTTACTAGATAGCGTTTTCAGCTTGTAGCGTTTACCCGCATAGCAGGGCAGATAGAGGGAAACGCCGCGCTTTGTCTGCCGGACCGAGAAATTGAAAATAAATATACTCCCGAGTGGGGATTAAATCTGGCTGTCCTGTTGCACCACCACCACCAGTAACGACGGCCCAAATAGTTATTTTAAAAATTTAAACGAAAACTAAACAAATGATTATATATTAAAATATTCTTATTTCTAGATCTGCTGCGAAACGAACCAAAATGCAGTTTTACCGAAAAATTGCTTAACTTTCATCATACAAATATCTTCTCTAGGGATCGAACCTACAACCCTCATTACAGTGATCAGGATTCCTAACAAATAAACTAACAGACCAGTAAACTTCATATCCAACTTAGCTGCTAACATATACCAAATAAAATCTAGTTAATTAGATGTAACGTGAGACGTAACTAATTTGAGTAGGAAACACGCAGACAAGGCATGGCAGTCACTTTCCAAATGTATTTATTACCTTTAAAGGAAAACCTTTCTCTTACAACGTTTACTAAACACTACTTTACATAACAAATGAACATTCAGACAAAAGAAATACATTGTAACAAGATATTTTAATTATTTGAAGAATGTGCGTAATATGAAAATATTAAATTAAAATAAATATATCCTATATAATAACGGCGTTAGGTTCCGCTATTTAATATGCTATATTTATGAAACGGCTAAAAACAGGACAACAGAGTGATCTTTCATTAGATTCGTTATGGTTATTCCGCATTAGGTTCATAATAGTAAAATTATTACCGCCGTATGACGTTTCCAGAATAATCTTTTAAACTATTATACTAGTCAAACACTTTCACATTGTATCCCGTACACATTAGGGTAGGTAGAGGGAACCTAGTGTTAACTTCACACTCGGTTCCCCATTTTCCGCCGAACTCTGGTGGCATTGCGTGGTAGATCTCAGCGCCGCGCTTTGTCTCGATACCAGGGCGAAGAAATGAAAGGATATTGTTGTAATAAAAAAATCCATTTCCTCGAGTGGCTATCCAACCCACAATCAGTCGCATC
>JAATLQ010024074.1:0-31091 GCA_013421005.1 Heliconius erato x Heliconius himera
CACACGGCAATCTCTGATATAAAGCCTGATAATAAATTATATTTGGACCCCATTATCATGCGGTCGCAGCACATCAAAAATTTCATCAAATCTTACCATTTGACTTGTTAAATATGTTCTTTTTGAATATTTGGCAAACAGATAGATTTTTTGATAATTAATTATATAAAAGACTAATAAATATGCGATTCCAGTATATTATTAATTTTGTTTCTAATCACCAATAACGAAGCATAATTGCCATTTTTTAATGCTAATTACCATATGCTATATATCTCATTACCGTTTGACGAAAATTTTCAGCTTCAGATTTAAACCTATAGAGTAGTCCAACAAGTGTGCGTTTGGTTTCCTTCAATAGTCGCCTCTATAAACATCATATTAAACCTATAAATGTTGTAAATGGACACAATATTTGAATTAATTTTACGAACCCCGAATATGTCTATCTTCAAATATTCACCCATATACTGTCTATGTACATACTAGAGAGTTGATACAAAATAAATATATATATATATATATATATATATATATATATATATATATATATATATATATATATATATATATATATATATATATATATATATATATATATATATATATATATATAAATAATAAAAAAAAAGTATTCCCACAAAAGACAATGCACTTTCGCTGTCGTTACGTCAACACCTACAATTGATAGCATTATCAGTTTCATTGGTAACAATATCAACGTTAGGTATGCGCCTCGTGGGTGGCGTACGAGAACGAACGCGCACGCCAGCCGGTCGGGTCGTGGTACTTACTGGTGGTGATGGTTCAAGTACCTACCTGCGTTGCCAACGAAAACGACGACGAGCTCTAAACAAACCTAACTCATGGATACCGCCGATCGAATTAACAATGATTTAATATTCTTAAACAACGTCACGTATTTTCGAAATCTAAAACTAAATATTTATTATCAAAATTATCTTTTACACAGTATGTTAATTGAATTTTATTATTAGTCTTATCATCTACTAGTAAATACTATCTATATCACCGAGTCTCTACCTTTATTTCGCACATCCATGAGGTCAGAGATGAGTCACTATTGACACACAAGATGAGTCACTGTGCTGGAGAATGGGAAACTTATTGTTCTCGTCGTGTCCTTAATTGTACTCAGCTGTTTTGGTAATGATAGACGTTGCGGATTGAGATGTAGTAACACGAAAAAACATAATTACATGAAGACGAACGTGAGAAAACGTAACAATGTCAGGATTGATCGCTGAAATTGTGCATAATTTAAGTTTTTTTTATTATAAAAAAATAAAATATTAGTGAATGTTTAAAATATATTAAACCAATCATTACAATATAAAGGGCATAACGATAAAATTTCAGAACTCCAATGGAATTATATTCTGTTCGGAATACAAACATCATTACAGTGGTTATATTCTTTGATTTATTTTTTTCCATTTGGGGAAATCCACGTGACACATTCTAAAATTGCTGAGTCCGTAAAACCTATTTTAACTTCATGTTTACATTAACTATTCTTATTTGTTTAATTTATTATTTTAATATTCAAACAAAGAAAAAAAATCGGAAGTAGTCGTCGTCAACAGGATGGCATGAAGGCTGAACGAAGGTCTTGTTGGCACAATATAGCCAACAGGTACTTTTCTCAATATGGCAAATAAAATATGACTGTCGATATAATATATGTATAAAAGAAGTGATTCTATAGTTTATGACATTATTGTTTAAAGTTATATATTTATTTTTCTATATAAATATTATTCTATTCTATATAAATATTTCCATTTCTTCGCTCTAGGCTCGAGGCAAAGCGCGACGTTGAGTTCTGCTACTTAACACGCAATGCCTCCAGAATTCGGCAGAAATTGGGGAACGGAGTGGCTTAACACTAGGTTTTCTCTGCCTACCCTTCTTTGTGCGGGATAGAGCGTAAAGCTGATTTTCTTAATTATAATAATAAAATATACATTTTATTTACTTTAAACAATGCATTTAGGCATAAATTAGCTAAAGCAAAAACAAGCATGTAAAACCATTGTCTTTAGTATAAATTTAATTAAAATATAAAAAAGTAATTAAAAATTTATAGTTTAAACAAAACAAGATAACCTTAACCAGCTGATTCATTCAGAGACATTCGGCCTTGCGTGCAATGCAATTGCGACGCTAAATGTCTTCGATTCTCATTATCTCCGCAGGATATTTCGCTTAGTTAGGACAAAGCAGAAACCTCGTTACGGCGGATTCATAAAAACCTTTAACAACGATCACTATCGCAACCTTGGATATATGTTAATTACTTTGTATTAAGTCAATAAAGTATAATTTAAAATAAAATATAATAGTTATATATATATACTATTTTCTAATTAATTTGATATAACAAATCGATCATTTAGTGGTCACAAGTTTATTGAGACATAGAAAATGTAGATGAATGAAACGTTGTTTATACACGCTTGATAAAAATGTCGTTGATCAAGTTTCGGAAGCAAGGTGACTCCCGTGACCCGAAGGTGACCCGCGCTCGTACGCAGTTCGACGAACTCGGTACAATATCTTTACGTTTATCCTCACTTTGGCGAGATTTATAAGAAAATTTTAAGAATTTTGTTAGCATTACAAAGAGAGTGAAGTGTCGTAATTACTAATTAGGACTGGGTCTTAATTAAACTGTTCTTACTTTTATATCGGAACTCAGGAATGTCAATTACTGTTATTAACCTGGTGAATATTAATGTCACAATTGATTTACTTTACATCATATGACATGTTTAGTAAAAAAAACCTAGACTATTGCAGATTCTGTAAAATTTTATTAATAAAATAAATATTAGGGATATGCGTTCTCTATCATATTTATCATGGGAATTGTTCTGTAGAACTATTTGATCGGTTACCTGCCGCCGAATTCTCTCACCGCATAGTACGTCACAGGGTAAAATACCATCCACACCTGAATACGTGGTACTCCACTACTGTGCGTACTGTGCGCGTTCCTTCCACGCGCAACGCAACTGATGAAATCATGGGCGGCGGTGATAACTTACCATCAGGTAACCCAAACGCTCATTTGCTTTGACTTTTCTATACAAAAAACCAACCTATAGTACAATAAACAGAAATATAAAGGGGGTAAAATAATGTAATTTATTTACCGCCTCCATGGCGGCAATACAAACGGCTGACAACTAATTGCGAAAAACCAGATCAACGCTCACTGAACATTAGGGCTGCCATTGATCAGATTTTATGTACATAGGTCACCCTTATTTGATTTAAAAAAGGAAACAGCGAGGGTCAGTTAAGAAAATATTAGTTTCAACTATCAAATATAATTTTCTACAATTCTATATTAAATGTATTTTAAATGTTAATGATATAGGCAATTAAGTATATCATATATAATAATGTATTTTAGTGAAAATACATTATTATCAGTAAATAAATTTCACCTGACGAATTTACCGAGAGCATGTTCATATAAAATTTGTAGCATATTTATATACTATAGCAGTACCTATATCGATGACAAATCGAATTGCGCCTACACTTTATAATATGACTAATATGTTTAATTATTGCCCAAATAATTCAAGAAAATAAATATTATTATATTCTATTACTTTAGTAGGTACATATAAAATGACGGTATATTTTTAGAAATAACTACATTTTTTAAACGGAAAAGTCGAATGGAATTTGGTAAATATCTATACTATGGATACTAGATTTATATTGATGTAGTTTTACTTAACTAATTACATCTTTTACAGCCAATAATTAAGATTCCTGGTGGCAATTTCAATTAGAGAAATACATCAAATTTTTTGAGAAAGGCGTAGCAGATCTACTTTGCAACATAGTAGTGAGGCCGATGAGCTTTACTTAGACAGTAGTAACCTTCGAGTGATTTATTATCCTGTTTCTGTAATTGTAATACCTAGTTTGGTAAATATGGGTAAATAGAGACGTTGCGTGACGGCTTGAGGAAACCAGATCGAGGAACCGAATTTTTTATATATAAATATAGTGTGATATGCAATTAAAACCGCATCAGCACTGCGTTAGTTTTGATATAAAAAAACATGTAAAAATTAGATTAAATACTTAAGAAAATTTATGAAATACCGTAAGAGGGAAACCACAATATTTTTAATTTAACATATTTAAATGTGCAAGGAACTAGAAATGTTCCAGTGTATATCTGATGCTAGATTGCAGTAAGAAAATCGCCCTGTTCAAGTTACAAACCGCAACGAGACGCCGAAGAAACGGTTACTTATAAATATTTCAAAACACATATTCTTGTGTGAAATGCATTTTACACTATACATATAATAAATTGAAATATTTTTTTTAGAAATTGCTTGTGAAGATTTATATAACAATTTCAATTCAAATGCCGGTCGTGGCGTAGAGGCACAAAGTACGATTGTAAAATCGACTGGTTGTGGGTTAGATCCCCTCTCGAGGAAGTGAAATATTTATTTAGATTTATATTTTCATTTCTTCGCTCTGGTGTCGAGACAAAGCGCGGCATTGGGTTCCGCCACTCAGCACGCCATGCCTC
Source organism: Heliconius erato x Heliconius himera (assembly GCA_013421005.1). Classification (NCBI taxonomy): domain Eukaryota; kingdom Metazoa; phylum Arthropoda; class Insecta; order Lepidoptera; family Nymphalidae; genus Heliconius; species Heliconius erato x Heliconius himera. Next base: position 4,595 of record JAATLQ010024074.1, read on the forward strand.
CAGAATTCGGCGAAAAGTGGGGAACAGAGTGTCTTAACACAAGGTTCCCTTTGCCTACCCTGCTGTGTGCCGGATACAGCGTGAAGCTGATTTAATTCAAACGCATAAAAGATTATAATACAAACACTATTTATATATAAACTTTTAAATAAAAAAAATAAAAGAAAATAATAAAATTTCATTATAAACTGTAGAAGAAACGTGATAGTGGCAGTACGCCGTCACAAAGCGTATATACAGGTTGAGAACAACGCCAGCAATAGTTAGGGTGGATCTGGACAAGTGCTCGCCATCTAATTGCCCGTAACCGTACAAACGAGATTACCAGCGTACCGGTGCGTCGAGCTGACCGTCTTCTGAAGTCTTACTACTATAAAGTGTTATCTTGTACTATAACCACTTTGGTACTTTTAAATAAATAAAAATTAAATTAAATTAGCCTCACGCTGTATCCCGCACACAGCAGGGTAGGCAGAGGGAACCTAGTGTTAAGACAGTCCGTTCCCCACTTTCTGCCGAATTCTGGAGGCATTGCGTGTTTGCGAGTGGCAGAACTCAACGCCGCGCTTAACCTCGATACCAGAACGAAGAAAATGGAAATATAAATTTAAGTAAATATTTCATCTCCTCGAGTGGGGATCGAACCCACAACCAGTCGGTTTTGCAGTCACACTTCGTGCCGCTGCGCCACGACCGGCCTCAGTTAACTTACTATAACTACTTTGTTATTTTTTAAATATTCTATATTATAACGTACACGTGTAAATAAGTACTATATATCATATTACTTTACGAAAGTACTTATAAGTGTGTAAATACCTAATTAATTTGACTATAACAAAGTAAAATACTAATGGAATATTTCAACGACATAATACATTCAATGGAATGCAAATTCTTGTACAATAATTACAAAACAAAATTAAAATAATATGGTGACAAAATTGTGTGAAATAACTTGAAAATTAATTAACAAAAAGCAAATTATATTCTTCAAAGATAATTAAGACGTTCTTGGTTAGAGACAAACTGTTGGCCACCGACTTGTTTTGAAATGGTAATTTTGGGTGGCGTTATAATTTGGCCTTAAAAAGATGTTTGTTCGGCTCCTTATTGTTTAATAAACATTATGGTACTTTGAATCGACCGAGAACTTTATAATATAACACGGAGACGTATATACCTACATACATATCTATACCATTACTGCGATAGTAAGTTATTACGGCTTCACGCTGTATCCCGCACGCAGCAGGGTAGGCAGAGGGAACCTAGTGTTAAAACACTCCGTTCCCCACTTTCTGCCGAATTCTGGAGGCATTGCATGATGAGTGGCAGAACTCAACGCCGCGCTTAACCTCGACACCAGAACGAAGAGATGGAAATATAAATTTAAGTAAATATTTCATCTCCTCGAGTAGGGATCGAACTCACAACCAGTAGGCTTTTAAAGTCACACGTAGTGTCGCTGCGCCACGACTGTCCTCAACGCCGGTCATATAATCGAATTTATTTTTATTTACTCGTCATTTAAATAACTCGTCGTTTAACCTTTTTTATAATCTCTATTTAATTTATAGCTGGTGACGTATTCTGAACAAATTTATTTATTTCTATTGAAACTTTGTATTGTTAAGTTGTTCTAACCAATGTTCATAAATTCTCTTTAGTTATTTACTGTGTGTAAAAGGTTAATTAATCACATTTCATAATAGAAGAAAGAATTTTGAATTTTTTGCTTACATTTTTCGGGTCACAATCTAAGATAAAATTAGCGTTCTACGCATAGTAAATATGTGTACCCATTATATACATACAATTGGAACACAAGAGGGTTACTTAACCGTCGCCTTGATACACTTCACTATCAGACGCCGTGGACGCGTGGACGTGACACACATTGCACCGGCGAACACCATCAAATGATACACGAGTTTTTTATATCACACGACGTGACAGTGCTATTTGACTCGATATATCAACACTGTAAACTGCGGTGAGGACAAGTATTGATAAGATAGTTTGTTGTTGTCCAAAATAAATCTATGTCATGTTATATAGGCATATCATTATCAAACCAAAAGACCTCATTAAAAAGCTAACAGCAGAGTAGGCAGAGTTAAGACACTCCGTTCCCCAATCTCCGCCTAATTTTATGAAGCGGAGATTGGAGATGGCGTGTTGAGTGCCCAAAACACAACGCTGGGCTTTTGCCTTCGTGCCAGAGCAAAGAAATGAAAATATTAATAAATAATAATTCAATCCCTCAAGTAGGTATCGAACACATAACCGTCGCGATACAGTCACACTCCTGTGCCTCTGCGCCACGACGGCCTCATAAATCATAGTAATCAAAGAAAATTACGCACATTTTTTTGTCTTAAAAAAATGTAATCATCTAACATCAACATCTAAGACATTCTTCATATTAAGTTAATACCTAAAGCTATTAATTTATGTATAATTAATTAAATATTTACCAAAGAGTATTTCAATAAAATGAGTGTAAACCACGTCTCTATAAATTGTTATTAATAGACGTGTGAATAAATGTATAGTAGGTAGGTATCTACAGACATTGAAAACGCTATTATGATTTCTTAATAAAAATTAACTAAAGGAAAGGACAAAACCGCATATATATCCATTACCATTTGTGTCAAATATAATATTTATTAAGTTTTTTATGTGCAGTCGGATTTTACCCGAGGAACCGGCTGACTCAAAACCGCTAATACATAAAGAAATTATTGATCATCGTTTTAATTAATGTGTTACAGTGCTGTTGTCCTCTTAGAACAATAAGTACTTGATTATACAATTAGTACAGTAAATGAAACAAGAAAATAATAATAAAAAGAAACAAAAGAAGCAGTGATAGTTGAGCTGCGTTGAGTTCCGCCACTCAACTCGCAATACTCCAGAATTCGGTGGAAAATATAGAAAGGAGTGTCTCAACACTAGGTTCCTTCTGCATAATCTGCCTTGTGCGAGTGAATGTCAGAATGATACTAAAATAAAAATAATAAATAAATAAATCTACTAACCGAAGACATTTCTGTAGTTAATATGTAAATAGCAAATAAAATTGTTTCAACTGAGATGTCATAACATATTTTAATGTAATATATTTCCTATGAACGTTTATAGAAAGTTAAGAGAAATTTTAGCCGAGATCTATAAGTTTACTTGCATAGTACAAGTATGTCTGTAGTCTCGGCTATTGTGAGCGTATAAATAAAACAAGGTAAACCTGTGAAGCCCTAGAAATAATCTTTCTTTTATAAGTTATATATATGCCCTATGGAATTTTATAGACTTTATAGATATGTGAGGCCATTCGTGGCGAGAGGTTGTGGTTTCGATTCTCAATCGATTTTATGTTATAAAAACCATGTAAAACATTGACATACATGCATTGATAAACATAAATTAAATATAATATATATATAGCACAAAGAAGTGTAAAAGATTTTTAAAGCAAACTTTTCCGTAACAAAATAAAGATATTTTTCAATAAATTCCTCCCTTAAGGCTTATTATAATTACAGTTGAATCTTTGCTTAACCACTTTCGGGAAAGCCATTGAGAGCCGATTGGCTACACTTATTATCCAAAGCCGAAAAACAAGGCAGTTTCATTAATTAAACAAAGAACAACGGATGACAGACCGTGTCCTCGTTCCCGTGGAACTTTCAATACTCCGCCATTGGGGTTAACTGTGACAAGGTTGTAAGAATCACCTGAAAAATGATCTTCACTTTATTATTTTTTTTTTGTTTAAATTATTCTTACGTTTTAAACGACTAACGACTACCGACCTCTTTTTCAATACAATATGTCCTTATTATCCGTATCTATGACTAAGTTCATAGTAAATTAGTTACAAGTGAAGGTTAAGCGATGTCAAGTAAATTTTAACAGGTAATTAACAAGGCAACGGATGCCTTGGCATCGATAACGGAGCTGGTTCAGGGACTGGTCTCCCGCCTCTTTAGAGTTTATATTTTTTTAATTAATATATTTAATTTCAAAGTATATTTATATTTCCATTTCTTCGTTCTGGTGTCGAGGTTAAGCGCGGCGTTAAGTTCTGCCACTCAACACGCAATGCCTCCAGAATTCGGCAGAAACTGTGGAACGGAGTGTCTTAACACTAGGTTCCCTCTGCCTACCCTACTGTATGCGGGATACAGCGTGAAGCTGATTTATTATATTTATTTTAATTTCAAATTAATTGATCACACAGCATGGTCGACGGACGAAATTACCAAAGAAACTCGTAAACGCTTGGAATTCTACATTCCAAGGGTATATCGTAAATAAGTTTATTGTTGAACGCTTAACGCACTTTTTTCGTAATAGATCTTTGGCAACAATGTCGATCATTGTTTTTGTGCACGCAATCTGTCAGTTACTAACATATATTCCCTCTCGTATGCGTTCACGAAGTGTGGTTTCTTTTACTGTTCTTTCCATTACAATGTTATTTGTACTCCTATATTTATTTATGGCGAGAGAAATAACACAACACCTATTATAATAAACCTGTAAATTCTGACAAACAAATTAATAACCAATTTTTAAATAAAAATTATAAATTATCGGAGATAACTCCATTGAACGTATTTTATGAAAGTTTATTTTAAGAAAGTTCCGTTAATAAGGATATACCTAACTTCCAGTGACACCGGGGGCTAGGCCTGGTAGGGCTGGCGTCGACAAGTACACCGGACCTTGGGGCCCTTAACACGTAGACAATAGAGGTGATTATGCAATAAACTGTACATTGCAATAACGCAGTGACCGTGTGCGTACAACAATCCGGGTGGCAACAGTGTGATCGTGACGTCGACTCACCTTGACTCACTTCAGTTGGCCCGCTTGTGTGTTTGTTCGGTGCGTACTTGTGATTAGTCTAATAAAAAAAAACGACATACACGTAGATGACGACGAGGTTCCTCGTGTTTACCTTATAGCTACGACACAGATTATACATGATCTGTCATAGTCTATGTGACGAATAGGTTAACTAGGTTTTAATATATTAAATTAGAATCCCATTTTTATTCTATTTCCGTGGGATTGATGGGGAAGATCTGTTAACATTTTATCTTTATTTTTCATCAAAATGATAATAAAAATTCTCCTTAGCAGGACAATGTTATCAATAATTTTCATAATGTTGAATTTACAAAAAAAAATGTTTGTTATTTCTAAATAATAAACTAGACAATATCATATGTTTTGTAAGTAAACAAAATGAACAAACGAAAATTTTACAAATGATACTGTGTTTCGTGAATTTACTGTTTTACACTGTTGCTTATTTTTCTTCGTTATTGATATAAAATATTATCATTATAATCAATAAAAAAAATACTAAATAATTTGTCCTTTCATAATAAATTGTGATTGCGACCGAATTATACTCGTTTTTATACATATTACCTTGTTATGCAACCGCTCACACGTGTGCCGATACAGCGTATCCATGACTTACATATGAATAAGTGAGTTTTTGTAAATAATGTGCGTGGAAAATTAAGGCCGCATTTGTATGTCGCTGGTGGACGTTTAACTATATTAGAATATTTAAAGCTATTCATTTATAATATTCTTTTTGTTGTTAAAATTGAAAAAGTTTAAATGTACAAAATTATTTTAATTATTTAACAAAAGAGAACTTTTTTATATATAAAATGTTAACCTTACAGTTTATATGGACATTATAAATTTCATAAACATAGAAAATACTAGGGGCCCGCTTGCAACTTCGTCTAACAAACACTACATATTAAAGGAAGTTCTACACAATACAATCGAACAACAACAATAGTGAAAACTAGGTTTAAATCGGTCCAGCCATTACAATTTTAAAAATCATCGTTTTGGATTCTATAACATGCCCACAATTATATATTTCCTCATATATCTTATGAGCAGACACCGATCATCATTCTATTATAAGATTTTGAAAATAATATTTCACACGACATGGTGGACCGATACATGGTTTTTCCGCATTCAGTCATCCATGTGTTACGTTTGATATTATACTATAAGAGCCTACATATACCTATTTCGTAAATTTTTCATCGTTAGGTACTATATGTTCAGATAATCAGAATTCCTTAATTCTTAATTAATCTTAATTTATATTATTCTTATTGCTGTACTAGGTAAAAACAACCTTACATTAAGTAACGTTAAGTGCGTTGATGTAAACTAACATTAAAACTAAAACAAATAATAAATAAATGTTTATCATACAATTTTTTAAATATTTAGCAATTTAACAGCATTGTTTCACAATAAACAGACCGACCGACGCGCGTGCCAATATCCGCCAAATGTATACATATAAATAAATATACACAAATACATACAAATATGCGATTTCAACATTCCACAGCGACAAGACGGACATCCAGTAGGTAGACTGGTAACAGTAGTAGTAGTGTTTTCTTTTCAAATCGCGTCTCGAACGGCAATTAATTATCTCGGGGCGCAACAGCTGATGCCCCGCCGCGTCGCGCTCAGCATAGATGCGGCGAAAGCGCAAATGACAGTGCAGCGTTGCACGCTCGAGAATTCCGTTACCTAACATCTGATAATCTCAGTGTTCGATCAGATATATAAAATGTATGAACGTTGTTTATTTTAATAATGAATTCAGTTGATTCGGGATAATAAATGATTTATTTATTTTTTTATGAGGCCAGTCGTGGCGCAGTGGCACAAAGTGTGACTGTAAAACGGTTGTGGGTTCGATCCCCACTCGAGGAGGTGAAATATTTACTTAAATTTTGATTTCCATTTCTTCGCTCTGGTGTCGAAGCCAAGCGCGGCGTTGAGTGCTGCCACTCAACACGCAATGCCTCCAGAATTCGGCAGAAAGTAGGGAACGGAGTCGGTGTCCTAACATTAGGTTCCCTCTGCTTACCCTACTGTGTGCGGGATACAACGTTATTTTTTTAAATCCCATCTCTTGTTAGGATACTGGTATGGTTCTTTAATTATAGACATTGCGTACGTGCCAGTTGAGCACATCTCACGATACTAGCATAACGAATAACATATATTTTTTATATTCATCACCTACAAAGTGAATAACATAATAAAACACGGCCCAACACACGAGATAAATCTTCCCCGACATCCCCAGAACGGGGTCAGTCAATCTCGAGTCTCGAGTCAGTAACCGATCTATAAATATTGATCTGTGCTCTCCTTGACTCGAATCGCAATAACCGGCCGTTTGCGAAATACGCCCGGCGGCGTTAGTCATTGTCGTCTATTGCATCCACTGCGGTGTTGCGGACAACTTGCTTCATACCACCCCCCTCCCCCCACGCTGCTTGTACTCCACTCCTCCTCTCCTCTCCTCTCGCCACCCAATGCACTCGATACGTACTTATTGAATATATTTACAACCTACTTGTTATATATGTACCTACTGTACTTTATTTTGCCGTCTCGTGTACGCCAATATATAGATGATCGGTTAAAGTGAAAGTTGGGTCTGGTTAAAGTGTATAAGTAACAATGCGTTTGTCCAAAGTAAAATATATATAACATTAGCATCCATTACAGTTTTCACTTTGAGTTATATATAATATTAATAAATATACTTAATTAAAGATCTTGTCAATTATTATTTACAATTTACAAAAACCAGCTTCCGCAGTACCCCGCACACAGCAGGGTAGCCAAAACCTAGTGTTAAGACACTCCGTTCCCCACTTTCCACCGAGTTCTGCAGGCAATGCGCGTTGAGTGGCGGAACTCAACACCGCAAATATTCACATAAAAAATTTTAATATATTATAATTTACGACACTCTAAATTAAATTTAAGCTTTCCTAAAAACACAAACACCACGTAGCGCAATAAAATAAAACAAAAACTATCTAAATTATGATATTAGCAATGCACACGTATTGTCCGTCCGTCAGCGGAATGTCCGTGACGCAATTGGGTCATATGAAACCAATAAGTATTAATAGAGGATTACCTATACGGACTCCGCAGAGAAAGGGATACGGGCTAACGTAATAAAAGACGTAGCAGTCGGATGGAGAAAATAGGAAAGTCGCAGTTTGTTGACCTCTCACTGGACAAAGGCCTTACTTCTTATAAAGAATGAAACGCATACTATGACATTTAAAAAGTACACTTTTCTTTTTTTTTTGCTTCACGCTATATCATGCATATAGCAGGAAAGAGGGAGTCTAATGTCAAGACACTTTTCATTTTCCGTCGAATTCTGGAGGTATTGCGTGTTTAGTGGCGTAACTCAACATCGCGCTTCGCCTCGAAACCAGAGCGTAAAATAAATAAACAAAATATTTCATATCCAGAGAGTAACCGAACCCATAGTCTGTCGCGTTTTAAGTGACATATTTGTGCCCGTCCGCCACGACTGTCCTCTGGATATACTATTCAATAAAAGAAAATAAATTAAATGTAGAAGATAAATATGAAAATACAAGATAAACACACACGCAATTTATCTATATATAAAACTTGATTAAAAGTCGAAGTACAAACTATATGAATTAGGACAACATGGAACCAAATTGCAACTCCTACGCAGAGATACAATATTACGTAGGTACTCGTGCAATAATTTTCTGCCTACACAGAGTTGCCTACTCAGTGAAAATTTCAAAGTAAAGGGCAGTTGATGCGTGTAGGCAGGCATATGTTAAACACTAAAGTTCTTTTGGTGTATTTATAAAAGAAACATTTGAATGTCGGGTTCAATATATAAAAAAGGTAGTTTAACACTTAAAACGACACACGGTTTATTTATAAGATTATACTATTTTATATTTTTATTTATATCAAAAATCTTTATATCAACAAGCCTATAACCTACCTAGTAAAATTTCATTAATGAATAGTTATAATTGGAAATATTAACAATTGAATGAAGTTAAATAATCGATTTTAGCACACGATGCTCTAGACATTACAAAAACATCGCTCGCCTTGCGGTCAAACTTAGACACAGATTTTAAAAATAGCGACGCTCCAATTTCTAAAAATGTACGTAAAATAAAAGGAGAATATATAAATCACATACATACGTACATACATACATCGGTCGGCCCCATACCTCAGGAACATTCGTCACAAAGTTCCCAAGTGGTGTGGCGTCACGTAAACAACCAAATAGGGCAACGACCACGTCCAAACGCAAATAGAATATTGCCTATTAATACTGTGTTTAAAAATAAATTGCGCGCTTTTGAAGGGGAGACTCCACGTGTCTCAAACGCTAAGATTAATTGCCCGACTGCTGAACAGAAATAGTAATTGTTTGAAGTTGCCCCGCTCCAATTTTCATTTTTGTCTTCACGAGACTGGCATAATTTAAACGAGAGTATAATATCAATGTATTTTACTGTTTCGCTTCACAATTTACATACAGTTTTCCGTTACAACATATAGTACTTAAAAAAAGCTATATTTAAACTCGTTGAATAGCATGTTTCATTGAAATTGCCTAATCAATTTGACCGAATGACTTTTACACAAATATTAGAAAAATATGTGAACATTTTCAGCACATCGGTTTTACAGTAGCTGTTGGGAGTTTTAATATAAATGGCACTGAAAGTAATTAAATCAAATAGCGACATTCACTAACATTTGAGAATTAAACTATTATTAAAATTAATTTATTCTTTACAAATTGTTGACATATTCAACGGTGATATTAGCATAAAAGATTCTTCATTTTACATTACCGTCCACGCAGTGCACCTACCTACTGACATTTCCTATAAGGTAAGTCTGTGGGCAAAAGTTTTACGCTCATAATGTCACTAGGTGTAACCCGCCTACCAGAAAAGTAGAAAAAAAAACACAACCGAAAAAAAAAAGTCAATAAAAAAATCATAAGTTAAATGATTTAGATAATAGTAAACAAACAACACCATAACATTAAACTAAACACGCCATACTACGGGGGTCGTTTTGGTATTGATCAACGGCGTACTGCGAGCGATTTTCGTGGAAATCCATAGCTTTACAGTGCGGTCGTCCCACGCTGCAGTGAAAATTCACGCCCACGTGTACCAAAGGTCAGATGGAACACGTGCTGGTTCGTAAACAGACGGTGGCCGGTAGCTGTGTACACCGTTTGAGCAATTATATCGGTTTGTGTCTACATCGCCAGTGGAAGTGATCGCATTGTGACGTAGAGTATAGATAAATAAGAATATTGAAAAATAATTAAATATGACACTGTAGCCTATGTTAACCAGTATTTGTTTTGTATTTTTTCATAATTTTTCCATTTTTTAACAAAAAAAAGGTTAATTATATTATTCTAAAGAAAATCTCAATTAACATTACTACCAATTAAGTGTTTTAATGAAGAAAAATATAAGAATATCTTCAATAGATTATTATTTCACAACCACAGCGTTGCCTTACGCGTGTTCATTACTTTAATCAAAACAGATCTAATCTCGATTCCGATAATTAAACAATGCCTTAGTAAACTGTGGATTTACTATGAAACAATGGATACAAGTAATTATAAAGCATTAATTAGTCAAATGCTAAAATTTAATCGATACACGTTTTCCGTACTATCACCGAAGTAAGAAACTACTACTGAATTAAGGAACCCACATTTGTAGTTAAAGATCATAGTTTCTTAATTGGTCTATAATATTTATTACTCTTTCATATAATTATTTACGTTTAACTTGACAGGCTAACGAGATTATAGTTCATACGACAACAAAACATCAAGTTTTCAAAAATCTAGCTATTTCTTTCATTACGTATGTCCCTTTATATATCTTTGATAAGTAACTTACCTCGTTTATGTGTTTGTAGGTTTTGATGAGGTCGACGCTAAGTTTTCTTAACGGCGCCGTTGAGGAGTCCCGAAAGTGGTGTGGTATTCGGGCTTGCATTGCCTAAACAATAGAAAAATCATTCAGTTGCTTTACTATTGAGAAAACAACGAGCAAAAAAGCTATTAGCAGAAAATAAGTAAAGCACGGCAATCGAGGCCAGAGGCAGTTTCATCTAATAATATAATTTATGTAAAATAAAATAAAAAGTTACGACATGCTGAGCCAATCTCATTTAATTTATAAGTAATGAAATAAATTAAACAAGAGATTGGGTAATCCAACACCGTAATAATATACAAAATGAGTACTAAAAGTGCGACTACGACGTTTGAACAAAACAAAATACAAACTAGCAGTGCAGAAAAAAAAAAACATGGTGATAAAATTCTATATGAAATGAAATCCACAAATGTAAAATACACTCTATTGGAAAAAAAAAATAAAGTGACACTTTAAACTACCATAAACAAAACAAGCGGAAGAAATCTGCCTTAGTGTGTTTTTAAAAAAAAAAAGTAAAAAAAAGTAAATTCATCATATGGATCTACTATGTGTGTACGTAAGCGATCTACACGAGACAGTTTGATATCGTTGCATCGTAAAACTTACACATCCTGAAGCACATACATATTTCAAATGTTTTAGTGAAACTGAAACTGAAAATCGTATCATAATAAGAATAACATATTAAACCAAAAGAGATTCCGTAACATTAATTAGAATGAAACGAAAACAAAAAAAAAAAGAAATCCTTTCGCCAGAGAGAAAAAAAAAAAACTTTAGTCGGGCCCATTAAATAATTACCTATGTCTAGACGCGAAATACCTAATACCTATACAGCGGTAGGTTTTCAGCCCGCACTCGACACTCGAATACATCCAGTTTTCAGGTAAAAGAGAGCTTGTAGATAATTAGTGGCACTTTGTTTGAGGGATAATTTATTTACTTGCGCGTAACGTCTACCCTACATAGTGACGGCGTTGTTAATGGTGCTTTTAATAAAACAATGAGGACGATACCGCTGGTACGCATTTAACGTGCTAAGATGTTGCACGATTAACATATATATTTTTTTGTTTTATTTGTAATATTATATTTTTAAAAAACATATTATTATTGGTAATTAATAGCAGAATATCAAAGAGAGTCTTAAGTAATTCTCCGCCCTACCACGTAACGTTATCGAGTTAGCCCAAACTGCCTCGTGCATCATTTACCTGAGCGGGGGTACGGTAGCGCCAGAAAGCTCTTGGGTTGCGCACTTGGGCGCTCACCTGAATGTCCGAAGGCGCGCTCATAGACGCGAGCTGCTCTTCGGCGACCAGCCGCCCGTACAGAGGGCCGTGTCGCCTCTCGCCGCCGGCGGCCTCCGGCATGCCGCCGCCGACCACACCCACTGAAACAAAACAAATTATGTTCAATACGGAGAAATACTGCCAATCTTGACCGTTGCTCACGATCTTAAAGCCTAAATGGCTATTATAAGTAAGCAACTTTGGCTCACTGATTTTCAATTAAAATGTCTTTGTGTCAGACAGAAAATGTAAATAAAATTCATAGACAAGTATTTTAAAATAATTGACATACTGTATATATCAATTAGAATAATATTACAAGTAAAAAAAATATTATCAATAAATCAATTATAAATTGCATTACTTTATTATATTATATTTTTCATGTTTATAATGATGATAGAAATAGATCTTATTAACATATCTGATATATCTATCAATATTATAAAACAAAATCCTCCAACGCATTGTGTCTGTTCGCGATAAACATAAAAACTACTACTAAAGAAATGTCATGCAGTTTTCACCAATTGATAGTGATTCACAAGGAAGGCTTTAGGATATAATTCATATTGTTAAAAATAAAAAAAGAATGCGTGTCCATATTACAAATACCCGTCTAAGCATATAACCTGATCAAGAGTTTTAATATTTAACAATATTATATAGGAAATAATAGTTCCCCTACATACTCGTACTTACTATGTTTCATGTAAGCAAAAAAAAAGAGAAACACATTACAAACATCACAATAGTTAGATACCACAGTCACGTTAAAAGTCAAGTGTAGTCAAGTGTAGTCTTGAGTAGATGTTGAGGAGGAGGAGGACGAGAAAGAAGAAGTAGAAGCAAACAATCTGATAGCTATTACTTAGCGAGTGCCTACATTGTTTCGGACTTGTCAGTTACTAAGTACGTATCAATCTTTACAAACTTCATCGCATGTAGCTCGCTCACCGACGAGCGTGGAACAAGTCACTAAGTATCTCTCGGCGGCCTCCCATTGGGACTGTTTTGACAAGTAGCAAGATGTTGAGAGAGTTAAGTTTTATACTATACACGGAGTAAAGTTAAACATATTGCTTTTAGGTATTTTCCTCTTTTACCTTTTACACACTTTCTTTGTTAGTTAAAGACATGAACGAATCTGTCACTCTGTTTCGTTATATACTTTTACCACTCAGATGTTGTATTGGGTAGGTCTCTCTGAATCATAAGTTTGGGATTTACATTCACAATCATTACTTGTAAAAGATTGTGTCACCAACTGTTTAACAAGTCTCTGTACGTCCTCAACGACTCATGCTTTTGATATTTACGAGACCCTTACAAATATATAAATATAAAAAAATCGATACATCTAAAAGTGTATAATTGTTGTACTAATTAAATATATTTATTGACATCTTATTTTTAACTGAAAATGTACTCAACGTGAACATTCTGTGATTTACGAATTTATACAACAATCTATTAACATTTACAAGTTAATTTATTTAGGTCCTTCTAGAGCTATAAAGCGTTATCATTATACGTATATATACTCACGTATCTAGATATCAAATTCAATTAGATTATTTTTTATAGCATGAGAACATAAAATATTTTGACCGTATAATTTAGTGAGTTAACTTTTGTCACGCAATAAATAATTTCATTTTGATGAAACAGATTGCCTTGTAAATTAGGGGTCACTTACCACCTAACTAATAGAAGCTAACCAATCGTTATGAATGACAGGATTTTTAGACTTAAAATAGTCAAATTATATACAGAAGTTTTAATGTTTATTGTTTATATTTCCATTTCTTCGCTCTGGTGTCGAGGTTAGTGCGGCGCTGAGTTCTGCCACTCAACATGCAATGCCTTCAAAATTCGGTAAAAAGTGAGGAACGGAGTGTCTTAACACTAGGTTCCCTCTGCCTACCCTACAGTGTGCGGGATACAGCGTGAAGTTAATGTTCATTGTTCAGTATTGTTTGTTGATGTTTATAGATGTTTCTTTATCATACGCATAAGTGGGTCCAAAGTGTGAAGTTAAGTCCAGTTAAGGAAAGCCGAGGTTGCAGACAAGTTAATTCAGATTTATTTATGTACCGTCTGGCACGACGTGACATTTCATAATAAAACACAAGAGTTTGACTCACTCGTTTATTTCAAGGCGACTTTTGCACAGAGGAAAGTTTGTACGGTGTCTCGTGAGTTCGGCTTATGTGTTAATTGAATTATAATATCAGTTAATCTCTTTGTTATTTCGTCACTATTGCTATTGAGTTTTGTAATACCCAAAATGTCTGTACATTTTTATTCAGATTAAATAAAGTTTTCACATCTCCGACTGAGTATAAACCCGCTTATCAGGAGAGACAAAGAACTCTTATCAGAAAGTTATTACAATTTCGCAAAATTGATTTTTATACTGTTCTATATGAAATAAAATAAAGATCAATTATGTCCTCTTACTTTACACTTCTCTAAGTCAACGACATTAAAAAATATATATATTTAAGATAACAACAAAGCACATCAAAAGTTACACAAACAACATAAAATGAAGAAAAAAAAAGTGACTTAAAAAGCAAAACAGTATAGTAGAGCAAGTGAACTAGTAAGGCTTTCTATTATCGCGTCCACGCGCCGCGCTCGCCGCTCTCCGCATGCCATCGCATGTGATCCGTGCAACTGCGTAGTTGAGAGACGCACTACGCCGCGCGAGCATACGTGTGACGTCCGCCGCCGCACGGCGTACGCTTCTTTAGTTCTGTCACGTAACGTGTTTGTTTATGTGGTGGATATTCTCGTTCGTGATTACTGCTGATTCATTTATTTATTTATTAATATGAGGTTTACTTTTTGTGTAAGTTTTTAGAGAGACAATATTAATTTAAGATTTAAGTTAAAATTATATAATATGTCGACCTTGATAAGTACTACCTAGTCAAAAAAAAAATACAATTAATTTAACTTAATTCGCACATATTTTATATCGCCGATATTTAGAATGGAAATCTGTAATATATATATGTACTGAATTATTTATGCTATAAATTAAATATGTTTAAAAACATTTTGGCTATGGTAAGTGCATTTACATGTAATTTCACAACATATCGAAACAACAACAGCAATGCTGAATAACGGCTTAAATTAGGTCCGGTAAGGTCGCACTAATTTCGTGGACACGTGTAGAACGGGCGCACAGTACAAGGGAGGCAATAGAATTACAATCACGATAGTGGATTTAACTGCGCAGTATCGAGTCCAAGTTAAGAAGAGCTCCGACACAACGCTGGGTTTCCCCGATGAGTTCTGTGCGGCGCGGCGTGGGGGGCGGGCGTCGCGTGTCGATGGCACGCCGGCTCGGAGACGGGCTACGTCACCGCTGCAAGCCGCTCGGGCCAGCCGCAGTGCCGGCCGACAACCTGTGGTAGGTATGCGTGGAATGCGATAATGTACCGGGCACCGGCCGCCGGCGTGGGAGGTGCGAAATAAGTTTGCCGTTTGCTGAGTGCTATTGCACTTTTACTATAATATTAATAATTAACATTATTTCATTAATAAAATGATAATTCATGTTATGATAAACACCTAAATCTGATTTCAACATGGAGATGACGCAATTGAGTTGGAAATTTACTATATATTTTTGACGTAATGTGTACTTTGATAACGAATCTGCTCGTATTTCGATGAATATGAAAATGTTTATTCGAATAATAATATGAAAAAGTTTATTAAAACAATTTTGAATTACTATGAAAATTTTGCTCTTATTTTAAATGAATTTACAAGTATAGCTTAAAAATAATTATTTATATTTTCTTTAAGAGGTTTGTACTTGCAAAAGTGTATAAAACAACAACTTACAACCATCGTCTCCCTCCTGTTTTATCGCAGACATTCCAAGGTATCTAAACACGGAACAAACAACTTATCACAGAAACGAATCATTTGGTGTCAGAAAACATAGCGGTCAGAGCACACATTGTATAGAAAACAAAGAAATACTTGGATGACAGTGGCAATATCGGAAGCCAGCGTCCCCCGCGGCACCATCTCGCCAGCACATGTCCCGGCGCGTCCTTGCGCGTCACTCGCGGCCGCGCGCTCGCTGTTGTGCAACAGTGTTTACACACGTGGCGTTGTTGTGAGCGCGTAACCTGTCAATATCGGCGGCGCTCAGGGCGGCGCGGGCGGCCCGACGCAACTAACGCCCGCTCTCGCACCGGCGACCGGCGACCAGCGACCGCCGGCGGCCGCACCACGTGACTCGGGTGACAAACGCGCCGCTCTACTCAGTTATGACGGATTGCGGTGTTTTTATCTATGAGGGATTCACCATTAAGTGTGCATTCAATGTCATGTTTATTACTCTTGCTATGTTTATGATTGCGTTACTGCGCTCTTGTTACACGTCTAATGCCCAACCAACGATATACAATACTTTTCATTATTCTTAAAAAGGGTCTATAGCGGGATAGGCAGAGAGAACCTGGGAACCTAGTGTACACTCTGTTCCCATTAAGACACTTCCGTTCGAGGCTTTCCGTCAATTCTGGAGACCTTGCGTGAATGGAGGAACTCAACACCGCGTTTTGCCTCGTTGCCAGAACGAAGACATGAAAATGTTAAATATTTAATTTCCTCTAGTGGTAACTGTACCCACAACCTTTCACGTTTAGACGCACGCTACAACTGATCCCAACATACAATACGTAGAAATAATTTATCATTTTTTGTTTAGTCAATTTAAAACTCAAGACTGTGCATTTGACTGCAAAAATTACACCAGTAAGTGGCGAAAAAACGATAAATCACTAAAGGTACTTTTACATACAGACCGGCATTTGATCACTTCTAAGTACAAAACCGCCGTTTATAAGTACAAAACCCGACCACGCAATTTCTCCGATTGTATGCAAATCCTCGAGTCAAACAAAGAGTGAAAAAGCACTGACGCAGGCGTTCCGCGCCTCCATCCCACCTGTGCACCCGGCCCCGGCCCGCCTGAGCCCGGGGCGAACTAGCTAGATCTGCGACTGAGTAGGTACAGGTACAGCACAATCTCGAGGAGCAGAGCCGTATCGTAAACAATCTCTCTACGGTTATTATTCCTGTATAGATTCACAGCTATACCCGTATATCGATCGCTGTCTTAGAACATTTTATAACCCATCGTGTTTTCACCTTGTGTGAAGATATAAGAATTTCGATTAGAAAATTAATATGCAAAGGCCACCGTGTAGGTATATAAATTTAATTTAAAAAATATCATTTAATTATCATATAATAATGTGAACACGCATATACAAAATGAAATTTCTACAAAAAAAATATTCAAATTTAGTAAGAAAATAATAAAATTAATGCCTTAATTCCTATCTGAACTACCTACTATGAGTATAATTCTATTTTGTTTTATTTCACACATTCTCCGCCTACAGCAAAGTAAATAAGAGAATATAGTATAAGGCACTTCGTTCGTTCTCTATTTTTCGGTAAAAGTTCGAAACATAGTGTAATGAACTCCGGGTCTTATCTAACCAGAGCGGAGAGATAAAAATAATGTCAAGTCACTACGAATAATATATTGTAGGTTTAGCGTAAGCGAGCACTATGTATTGTTTCAGACTTAGTCGCAAGTCTTGCCTAGATAGGATGACTAAGAACATTATTTTGTTTCTATGCCAACATTAATTTGCATGTAAGACTATTTAAAAGCTAATTCCGCTTGACGGCTTCAACCAGATATCCTTGAATTAAAAAATATTACTTTCAAGGTCTAAAACATTAACACTACAATATTTTAATATTTATAAAAAAAATATTCATAGATTTATTCCTATATATATAAAATATTTAAATAGCGGCGCCTTTGAAAGGTTTAAAATATTGTTCATATATCACTTTAAAGAACGTATTTTTTTCGCATTCTTTCTAAGAATCGATGTCTTCTTTTTACATTTTTGCTTTAAACAGAATATATTCATAATAGATCTAAGCAACAGTATAGAACTTGAATTTCCAAGAAAAATATTAAAAACTTTAAATAATAACAACAAAGAGACAATGAATTTTCCCTATTCTTATTATATTGACAAAGGCCAAATAATTTAGTTTTAAATTTTGTTCGGACCTTCCGAGAAACCAAAAGAAACTCTCAGCTACCTAGACGTATTAATGTTATCATCGGATACTGTGAATTCGGACTTATATTATTTGACCTTGTCTGCGGGTGATCGCCGACGTTAGTATCAAACGTTTTAAATACGAGCAGTGACTTTTAGCACGAACAAAGAAAACTTATTTAGTTGATTATAATATCATAAAATTTTGATTTTATTTATAATATTATGTATATTAAAAGTATTTTTTTACGTACTGTAAACATATATGTTTCAAATAAAAAAAGGTTTTATTTTTATAGGCATCATTTACAAATATTGCCAGTCGTGGCGCAGTGGCACAAAGTGTGACTGTAAACGCGAGTGGTTGTGGGTTCGATCCCACTCGAGGCAGGAAATATTTATTTTAAAGTATATTTCTGTTTCCTCGCTCTAGTGTTCCGCCACTCAACAAGCAAAGCCTCCAGAATTCGGCGGAAAGTGGGGGAACGACGGAATGTCTTAGAACAAACTTCCCTCTGCCTACCCTGCTGTGTGCGGGGGATACAGCGTGAAGCTGATTTATTTTTTTTTATTAACAAATATAAAAAAATCAAGGACGAACGACATCCGACATTTTAAACGCACACGCCTATTTCGCACAGAGCCAGAGGTCCGCGGCGAGGCAGCGAGGCAGCGAGGCCGCCCGCCGGTCCCGGGCAGGTTTAACGTCCGGCGCGCGCGTCTGGCCGTTAACCCGGGGCCCGCGAGGTGCGCGAAAACAACGCGCCCGCGCCGTTATCGACACCGCCGCACGCGATTGTACCGCATCATTGATAGATGGACGTGCTGTTTGGCGCCATTTTTGTGTGTGTGTCCGGTCAAGAGTGCGGTGGTAGCGACTTCTTTACGAGCCAATGAATGAACTTTCTTTTTTTTTCTTATCACCAATTTTATTTTTTTTGTTATTACTTAAGCAAGCTTATCGCATTTATGGAAATATATAATACTTGGCAATTGTTTAGGTATTAATTATTCGCTTAGTAACACGACTTTTTTTTAATAATATAAGAATTTTAATGTGTTTTTTATTTCTCTTCTGAGATGTCAAAAAATTCAGGCTATGATGAGTTTTAATTTCTTTTTTTTTTTAAAGATAATTCTTTGACTAATAAATATTCACATGTAAAAAGGAACAATAGTAAAATACATAGGAAAAATTATTATCTATCATTGATAGAAGCGCTTCTAATGTCAATAATATATCGCTTTACTGATATCAGTCATCGTACGTCACTTAACATTTTATTACAGTCTCCCATGGGAGAAACTTATACTAAAACAGTATTTTTAAGATTTAAAAATATCTTTGGAATAGTGTGAAAGATAAGGCAATATTTCCCGACTGCTAAGGAAGGGTTATGTTTTTCGCGCGTATCTTGTATGTATGTAATATTCTTTATTACCTCGTATCTCCAGAACCGCTGAACGGATTTACATATTTGAGGTATCGTTAGATTCGTATTAGCAGCCCAAGTGTTCTTAGATAGGTGACGTTAGTAAAAAAATATCATGGCGGCTGTGGTACGTCATTGGACTTAGTAAAAAAAAAAAAATTCGTTTCGAATACTACAATATGGATATCAAATTCAAGAGCTCAATTTCAGGATTTCAAAAAGGTATATCATGATTATCATTACCATAATAAATTTTAACAAAAAAATGAAAAATAAAAAAATATTTGTAAAAACAAAAACCCCGACTGCATCATAGAAAATAAACAAGCCCAATAGTTTATTAGGATTAACAGTCGGGACCTATAAGTAATTCTTCAATCAATAAAATCTTTACCAGGATACCAGTATACCCCGCATAATTTAAAGAGGTCTCGACTGTTAATCCTAATAAACTATTGGGCTTGTTTATTTTCTATGATGCAGTCGGGGTTTTTGTTTTTACAAATATTTTTTTTACTATTATATTTATCCATGAGGCCATTCGAGAGGGCAGAGGATATCATTCAAACATATTTTTCAAAGAATGATTTAATACTTCGTAAATCGATGTGATCGTGACGCAGAACTCCAAATTTAGAATACGATTCTACGATTTGAATAACACTTTAAATTGTTAAAATAAATGATAATTCTGTTATATTAAACTAAGTTTTAAATGAAAATTATAATATTGCCACAGAAAAAATACATCAAGTTTTTCTATTTTTATATTTTATTTTTGTATATAAATGATTCAGCATATTAAAAAGATGTACATATTTTATAGTATCATATTTGATCAAGATTTGAGACAGTTAAGACTGTCTAGCATTTGTTAGCTTTAGTTAGGTTAGCTGTAGCGTAGCAAAAAAGGCCGGTCAGCGACGCGGGGCCCGCTGGGCAATGATACTGTGTGTGTGTGTGTGTGTTCTCCGTATTTATTTATTTATTACAGGCAATCGTTTAAAATATTTAATTTTAGCCACCTAAATTATTTACAAGTAGCAAGTACAAAATCTAAAATGATTTCACTGTGGACATTACAAAACTAAAAACCTCAACGACACTATAAGAAGCTGTCACAGACAGAGAAATCAATTGATCTAACTAACCACTTATATATTTTGTAATTTATGTTTCTGCAATAAATCTCGTTATCCTCATCAGTAGACCATGATCAGGGCATTAGTTGAGTTATTTCGTAGCACCTACCACTATTTAGTTTCTTATTATCAGATGTCACAATAGCCATTTACTATTTTTTATTTACATAAAATATCACCAATATATAATTATTCTTTATTTTCGAAGTATCTATGGATAAGCTACAAGTATCTTCGGTTTAAATAAAAACCATGCTCAAGATATGGAAATTCAATTTAATAGGCTTACTAGAAAATAAGTATGTTTTAATAATAAGTTGAAATAGTTAAAATTGCTCTAAGCGGATATATATTTTAATAATATTTATTATAATTACACAATTAATAAAAACAAAGAATTTAATTTTAATTACTTATTTCTTTAGTGTCAGGTTGGAAACCAATATATCCTACACTTCCACGCGACGTAAACTATGACACAATATACCTACTTATTTTCACATCGAGTGGGAGCTTCATACACAAAACTAATTTTAATACAAACAGGCTTCCGTCACCAAATTTTTGACTTTCCATACTCATTCAATAATATATTAAAATAAACCACCGTTCGCCGCGCAAAAACCTTAGCGGCCGGTCGTTGACACCGAGGGGCACTTTAGGGCTGACTCGTCACACTCCGCCAACACCGCGCCTTATAATAATACTTATACGTACAAAGTATTTATTTCCAACGACGGCGACAGGTTATGAGTTACGAAATATGCGTACTTTCAAAAATAAAACACATGTGAAAATGCAAAAAAAATGTGCACTTTTTGTGAAATCCAATAATACATTCCAATATGAGACTCGACATGTCCACGTCGAATTAATAACATTTAAAAAGTTTATTACTTGGTAATAATAATATCATGGCTGCAAATTATACCACAGTGTGTCAACAGATACGCGGCGGTGTTGGGTTTTTCGTAGTGACGACAATATAAAGCGGGGTCGAACGGGGGGCTTGCTGGAAACAGCGTCGGAAACGAAAAAGCAGGCAGGCAGTATGATATGTAAGCGAGACTAAATCCAATTAAAATGCAAATGATTCTCGGTGAGCAATGAAATCGTGGCCGCAAATATAATGGGTCGAGTGTGAGCGGAGCGTCGACGGTGGAGAAATCTTGGCCGTTCGCACCGGGGTACCTGAACACCCACAGGTTTAGTGGCCCCGGGCCCACGCTCCGGCGGGCAGCCGACGCGACGTATTGAACTTTGTTAATGATGCATTTGCATAACACTAATCAATAGTCGTGTGAGTAACCGATATATGTAATGCACAATGAGACCACGTCGATGATTATGCGTGTCTGGGTGATTGAGTCTATATCGCCTTAAACACCAAATTTTGAATTCTTTTAATATTGAGGCCAATCGTGGTGCAGTGGCATAAACGCGACTGATTTCGATCGGTGTAGGTTCGATCCCCATTCGAGGAACAAATGTTCATTTATTTGTTCCTCGAATGGGGATCGAACCTACACCGATAAATGTATAAATTTCTTCGATTTGGTGTCTAGGCAAAGCACGGCGTAGAGTTACGCCTCTTAACCTGCAATGTCTTTCGAATTCGGCGGAAAATGGGGAACTTAGTGTCTTAACACTAGGTCCCCTCTGCCTAACCCGCTGTGTACGGGATACAGCATGAAGTTGTTTTTTTTCAGTATTCAATTATTTTAAATATATTATAAAGACATGTTCCTTTACTAGCTAGTTTTACAGTAAAATATTTTAAAACCCAACCACAGCATCACGATAGCATATTAGAACAAACTCGACCTGTAAAATCATCTAGTTTTCTCTCAAATCTATCAAATACTGAGAACTGTACATTTTGGTAGGCTAATCATTTGTTCCGCATTCCGATGTGAATTTCATTCACTGACTGCAGCCGAATCGTCTAGACTGTGTGTCGGAGAAAGGTGGACCATTCACCGCCGAGACGGCCTGACTACGCCGCCGAGGAGATGTGGCTACTCAAACGGTTACCGTTAAACGTCCAACCATATTATATATCCATGTGTTGGCGAGTACCTATATCATTTACCGCTACGTACATATGAAAAACTTATATTATCCACGAGGTACGGACATTATCACGTATTATTTGTTATTAAGTACAAAACAATATCGTCACACGTTCTATGGCGATTATATTGGAACAATAGCTTCACTGAATTTATACATAATTATTAATTACTAAAGTATAAGGAAAAATGTCATATTTTTGATAATTCTGACAAGGACATTTTCAGTCAACAATATTCTTTACTAAAAGAATAAAGATTAAAATAGTGATAAATGACGTGCACAATATTTCATACGATCCAGTCCACGTCTCTCATTACAATGGCCCAATAAAATATGGTCGGCGAAATGCAATCGTATTTCACAGTATTATTGGCAGTCAGTTTGATTTACACGGCCTTAACGAGGAGACGAGAAGCCAACGGACCAATGGAAACGAGAAAACGTTTAAAGCAAGTAAACTGTAGCAGGTTACTTTCGAAACACGATATCATCTACATGGCGGCCGGTGCACTAGCGTTTTGGTTTAACGGCAGCGCACCGCGGGGCCGACATCCGCATAGCAACGACTTTCTGTCTGGTGAATGAAAGTTGATCGCGGGCGTGAGCGCGGCTCGGGGGACCGTCCCGTTCGGGAACCTTTTATGATTCCAATTTAGTTTTGCGATCCGACCGTACGTACAATATTTACCACCAATACATACCATTACATCGGTTTCGTTAGCAACATCACGATCTCACCAGCATCTCGGCAGCGTTGAGATAATTATTAATTAATTACGCAGTGCAATTAAATATACCGTAAATGTATAATTAAAAAAAAACTTGTAGTATACGTCACGGTCAACTTTCAAGAATCATTTCACCTCGGTTGGTTTACATACATTTGGTAACTTTTGTGAACGCTGTATGTTCTTTTCCTTTACGCATAATATTTTAATGCTAATATATTATTTGGTTAGTGCAGAAACCAATAAAACAAATAAAACATGACTAATTCCTTACAGTATCACAGATTTCGAAATTCAAAATAAAAGGTATGTATACTACAAAAGACTATAACAAACCGTTGTGTTTTGAACAAACAGACACATGTTAAAATATAAATTGCAATATAACCAATTAACCACCTAATTGTTTGATCTCATTCGGACGCGTGATCGGTCACAGCTCCCCAGAAACTGGGTATCGGGAGCACAATCCTCGTTTTATTTACGTGGATCCGGCATAACTATCTTTAATGGAGTGCCAAAAGCGTGGGAGGTGAGAGAATCTGAGATATAATACCATCATCTGGAATCGTAAATATACTTATCACATAATTAGACAATTCTAGCTGTCTCTGCTGCCCTCGTTGCATGGATACAGCCGGCAATTTATATTTCCTAAATACATAGGTTTGTGTTTAAAAGTTTACTTTTCCTTAACGTGCGGGTATCCCAGTGACGCCCATAAATTTGTCTCCACGATACGTACCGTATTACCGTATCCTGATCCCCACAGCCCGTATCGTAAATAAATAACAAGAAATGAAGTGATTTACTCAATTTACGGGTATTGTGGCGGTGATAAAGTATAATTGTGTTCCAATTTAATATTGTCAGTCGTATATCGGGATGAGGGCCCAAAAGTTGTATTATCTAATAAAAGCATCAATGCAAGCACCCATCTGCGAGGGTTGAACGTAGAATTAGGTTAGAGGTTGGGGAGGTCGACGCGCGTTAAGCAGTTTTGGGGTCGAGGCTACATGAAGCGATCAATTTAACACAAAATAAACTTCGCGTTATATCATAAATCACAATATTTTTCGGTCCAGTGAACTTAAGGTTGTTGTCATTTTTTTTTATATTGTTTCTTTTTAAATTTGACAGTAAAGGCCATTCAAAGGATTTTTTTGTTGTTTCTTCAAAAAAAAGAAGAACTGATTTTAAATTATAGGAATCACATATAATATTAATTAGCCTCAAACAAACAATCTGTAAATCAACCCTAATCAAACGCAAGAGTAAAATCAGGTCAAAGGGATGTAGGGCAGTACTTACAGGTAGGTCACAGAGGGCTGTGTGCATTCAACAATATAAATCTATACACACAGGAAACTGCCTGCATTTGTGGCAGTGGAGGTGATAAAATGGAAAATTCTATTATGTCTATTACATTAAAGACCCATGTAACTCAATATGCAAGTTTAGATTTGTATGTAACAAGTTGAGCTCAAGTGGAACATCAAAAGGGAAGTGCTCCCTTGGATGTTTAAAGCATATAAATTATATAAATTATTATGATGAACGATGACATACATTACAACTTGTATTCTACTTATGAAAAAAAAAGTATTTTTTTTAACATGCTCAAATGATAGATATATTATGTTTTCAACGAAGTTGTACTTGATGTCAAATGAACTTAAACTTTGAACTTGTCATTGTTATATAAAAATGGCTAGCGAAGAAGCTACACTATCAATATTTTATTATTTTAATAGTATATATACTATAAGTACTATTACATCTATCTATTCGCAATATGCATTATGTATTCTTTTCTTAGGTCGCTCAGCCTAAAAGATTAGTTGCCAGACTGATGTAGAAACAGACCTCAATATTACTTTTATTTTATTGAAACTAACCAATTTAATCAACATTTTATTTTAAGAATAATGAAGAAACAAACTTATTATGATCATAATAAAAAAAATCTAAAATCCAATCTATAGTTAAAAAAAATTAAGTTAATATAGAATAGAAAATACATATATATATATAGTAAAACAAAACAAAATGCCTTGATCTTCTAGAAATATTATTGTTGTAACAATAAAATACATCAGGTCATATGATGTTAATGCATTATCAGTCAATGAGGCAAAAACATAAATATAATAAATACTTACATTTGTTTTTGGCATTGTCATCCATGAGCATGTTGAAATGGTGGTGGCGGTTCCACGCACGTTCCATTTTGCCTTCGTGCGGAGCCCCGAGAAGCACCAGGGCCGCCCCAGCGGGCCCAACTCCGTCTAGGGGCTCCAGTGTCCTCAATGCACTACAACTTTGTCACACACTCATAACCCAAGAGGCATATCTAATCACTCGTTCACTGGCTCAAAACGCCGTCGCCTCGGACGGCGATGTCATCGGCGCCAACCCGCGCCGCACATGCCTTTGCACTTCCGTTCACGCACTCAACGATGCACTCGCGGGTAAACAACGGTCAACACCGCGCGGTGATTCACCCTGGCCCGTGCCCGTCACGTGTGCGCTCGGACACCACCAACACTACCACACCAAAACAATTGCACGGACACGGTACACCCGACCACCCGACCGACCGACAAAATCTATTTCGGTTTATGAAAATGAATGAATGCAACGGAATCGACGATAAACGCGACGGGAGGGAGCAAGACGGACGACACGATTTTCCTTCTTCGATCCGATCCTTACAAGCTCGAATCGAACTCGCGAGCCGCGAACAAAATAATAACAAATGTGCATGAGATGCTTGTTAAATTATTTGCACGTGGGTTGCGTCACAGGATCG
>JAATLQ010024076.1:0-39847 GCA_013421005.1 Heliconius erato x Heliconius himera
ATATATTTTTATCAACAGTCATATAACCCAGACGTTTCGAACGTCATTCTTTAGCCAGGGTCATACCAGCGCGATTGCTATATAATATTCGCAGGCAAGCTAATGCCTTGAGTTCATTCAAATGACGATAACTTTTTTTTTAATGAACCGATTTTGATGAACCAAACTTTAGGACTTAAGTTGGGTTAAAACAAAGCAATTGGTGAAATTTTCAAGTAAATCGGTTCAGTATTTTCAGAGAAAAATGCGGACAGAAATATGTCGACAGACAGACAGACAGACAAGAAATTCAAAAAAAATCTTTTTGCTTTCTATTATTCTTTTTAAGTGTCCCTGTATCCATTTCAGTCAAAATTACTAAATGTACAGACAAAATATTTTTACTGTCTTATTATATATAGAGATTATTATGCAGTATTTTCTGTTTATAAATAAATATGTAATTCAACAAGAAAATATGTTTTGAACCTAATATGATCTTTTAACTATGAAATGGCAGTCAGCATTAAGACATGTCTAAGGGCCAGTATCACTAGCTGAAAAAGTACCGGATAGCCTTATCTACCACAGGTTCTGAATAGTAGTAGATACACATTAGACACATGCATTTCATTTTTACATACTAATTTGTAATTAAAAAATCAGACAAACGCGAGTCGGACTCGCCCACAGAGAGTTCCGTACAAAAATTGGAGGTCTCGGGCTTTTTTCTAAAATTTAAGCTTAGCTTAGCCAGAGCCCTCATCAGATCAGAGATCAGATCTCCTTCCAAGGCTATTGTTTTTTAAGTTTTTACCACAAATATAAATATAGATTATACAAATATAGATTTCATATTTTTTCCTAAACCAGTAAGTACTACCTGTAAATGCTAGCTGCTAAATTTCATAATTCTAAGTCAACCGGAAGTACTCTATTAATTTTGATTGAATTTATAGTGTCGAAATACGCGTTTTTTACTATCTAAGGCTATCATTTTTTAGGATTTAACGTTTTCAATTTTTTTCATGAACTAGTACTACGTTAGCTAACAAAAGCCAATCATAATTCTAGTTTAACTCAAGTTAATTCATTTCTTTCATCAAAATTAAATTTAAAGCTTTTCTTTTACACAAAAATCAGCAATTTTATTATCAGGATTATACATACTATGATAGCGAAACCAGAAAATATGTTTACCGTCGATAATAATACATGTTGATTGTTGCCGCACCTTGAAATTCCAGTCGTAAACGAAGGTGTGACCATAAGGAGAGCTCTGGCGTTTAAATCATTTTTGTATTTAAACAGTCTTTTACAAGGACAATAAGAATATTAGCTAATGTTTAAATTATATATTTTTGTTTTTCTATATAAGAAATATGTAAATTAAAACGATTCGTCGAGTTAATTATGAAGTATAATATACGTAAGTCAAAAGGTAAACAAAATTTAAGAAATATTAAAAATTATAGTTTAAGGCCAGTCGGACCGCAGGGGCATGAAGTGTGACTGTAAACGCGACTGGTTGTGGGTTCGATCCCCACTAGTGGGAATGAAATATTTATTAAAATTTATCCATTTCTTCGCTCTGGCGTGGAGGCAAAATGCGGCGTGGAGTTCCGCCACTCCGTATTCCGCATAAAGCGTAAAGCTAATTTTAAATTTTACAAAATATTGACTGATCTCATAACATTCATAGAAATGATAATATGATAGATAGTGATAGCGTTCTTACGTGTCATTTAAATAAACATTTATCAATAAGTGTCAAACATTTGTTTTGATAGCGCTCTGGAGGGTTACGAGTCGTTCGTGGAATACAAAATATTTGACTTCTTTTATTTGTATGGATAAAATAAAGTGACTGGCAGACAACGCACACGAAAAGCGAAGTATTACTGAAGCTGTAATTTCACCTGTGGGTTTCTTCGGTAGTGTAGGGAAGTACTAAACAAGGATATTCAGAAATTTCCGGATGTTCCTTGGGAAGTGTAAGGAAGTAAGTAACAAAGAAAGAATTTAAAAAAAATCAAGATTCAACGAGATTCTACGTTTAAGGGTTATAGGTACATTGCAAGGAAACAGAGTTGGGGGTGAAAAACCGTCATAGATACCTTTTCTCGTTTTAAAACAGATTAGGGTCATGGACAGCAAAAAGGACTAATAAATCAATCCTCAGCCAGCTGAAAATCCAAGTCAGACTATCCACTACCTGTTATCAACGAATACTTTCATACTTTGGTCATATAGCTCGAAGACAGTCTGATAATCTCGAAAAACTTATTGTTGTGGGCAAAGTAGATGGTAGAAGACCAAGAGGCCGATCACCATGCCGATGGTCCGACACCGTCAAAGAAATTACTGGACTCTCTGTGATTGGCGCATTAAGGCAAGCTGCAGACAGGGAGGCATGGAAGCATCTTGTTTGCTCTTCCACCAAGAACTACCAGAACGGGCACGACCTTCAGTAATGAAGAACACGACAAAGAAGAAGAAGAAGAGATGGCTAGTCTTTTGGGTATCTATGGGTATAGATACCCAAAAGATCAAATGGACGATATACATTATTATGTGAGGTACATTATTGAATTTGAACTTCACAAAAAGATAATATTTGAGGCCAGTCGTGGCGCAGTGGCACGAAGTGTGACTGTAAAACCGACTGGTTGTGGGTTCGATCCCCACTTCAGGAGATGAAATATTTACTTAAATTTATATTTCCATTTCTTCGCTCTAGTGTCGAGGCAAAGCGCAGCGTTGAGTGTTGCCACTCAACACGCAATGCCTCCAAAATTAGGCAGAAAGTGGGGAACGGAGTGTCTTAACACTAGGTTCCCTCTGTCCACCCTGATGTATGCGGGATATAGCGTGAACCTAATTTTAATTTGAATTTTATTTAAACGATATAAATAATAAATTATTATAAAGAAAAATGTTATTATTTATATAAATAACCTACACCCAATCTATTTGAAGTAGCCAACCGAACCCAATCTTATTCGGTCGAAAAATAATAATTTATTAGTGAATAAATTTTATTTTTTCGATCTATTGCAGCAAGTATCTAATAAATTCTAATTTTATGTCAAAAATAACTAACTATAAGGGTGATGGATTAGGTAAGCGGCAGCCACAAAAGTGAGTGGTCACTGTAACCAATCGTGTCTAATAATAACCTTGAAGCCTTGGATAGGCGGATTTAAAATACATAAACAATCAATATACGTACATAAAAAATCTCTAGTTAATAAGTAATTAAAAGACTTAAATGTCTACAGAAAAAAAAATAATATAGCAAGAAATAATATAGCATTTGAGGCAAGTCGTGGCGCAGGGGCATAAGTGTGTGACTGTAAATGCGATAGGTTGTTGATTCGATTCCCACTCGAGATCATGAAATATTTAATATTTTCATGTCCTCGCTTGTTACAGCAAAGCTCGACGTTGAGTTCCGCCACTTAACACGCAATGCAACGGCACTTCCATTAATAATAGAAGCGTAATGTCGAAACACTAGGTTCCCTGGTTCCCTCTGCCTACCCTGCTATGTGCAGGATACATCAAGAAGCTGAAAAATAAACGACTATAGCAAGCTAGACCATAAATTTGGATATCCGGTTAACTATATTTCTCATATCTGTTACCTGATCTTCCTATAGTATCATCAGTATTGTGTTCTTAAAGGTACACCAAGGTATATCGCTACCTCACTTACCTCTTAAAATTCTGTGCCAAATATTTATATTATATTTTCATATTAATATAAAATAATATACCTAAATCTAAATCTAGCAGTACTTATAAGATGCGCAACTATTCTTAATTTTTTTTAATTTTCTCATCGAATCGTGTCCCAATATTATTTATGTGGTTGTAATATTTTGTGTTAGTTTACATTGTTGTTTCTTATTTGAATAATTTTATAATATTTCCAAGTATCAAGAACAGAAAAGTTCAAAATTAATCGACACTTTAGGTATGCAAGGCCGAAAATTCCATAAAAGGCCTGTTCTTTTATATTAATAAATAAATAAAGCTGGAAACTTGCACAATATATTGTTGAATAACCGTTAATGTGTATGTAGATTTATTTATATAAAATTTTAAATAGAATACAGTATTTTTATTTTGATTTGTAGTTTTATTGATGGATTAATTCAAGTATGAATAACCATTTATACATTTTTGCCACTCAGAATGTTTGTGCCATACATTTAATTTCGATTTAAATGCAATAAAATCAAAAGATTAAATTAGATGATATTTTCATACATATGTAAGAAAATATATTACTTCTTAGCAGGTATTTAGACCACAATCGACAAGTACTAGAACAGAGGAGTCGAGGCGTAGGTTGTGAGTTCGATTCCCACTCGAGAAAATGAAATATTTAACATTTTTATATCCTTGTTTTGGAATCTCGAGAATTCTGAGGAAAATGGGGAACGCAGTGTTTTAATGGGAAGCGGAGTGTCTTAACACTAAGATTACATCGTCCTACTCCTACTATGTGCTATGAAGCTAAAAAAAACAGCAAGCGAATGAAACAGTAAAGGAAGTAGGTAAATATATTACCTGTTCTTCACGCATCTTGCAGAAGAGCGTTTGTTTCTGTGTCTCGTCGAGCTCTGCGAGGATCTCCGGGTCGACCCACATGTCTCTCAATATCTGCTGCAGCATTGTGGCGGTCCTGTAAAGATGGATTAAATTATGTCATCTTCAAAATCTTCTTGTTAAAAATAAAATAAAAATAAAAATTCTTTTTAAAGCTTAAATTATTGAGGTAATTTTATTTATTTTGGATTAAGTTCATTGTATGAGGGTAAATGGATGAACGTAGTGTTAAATTTCTCTTCTGTTTTTACTTGTTTTATCATCGTGACTTAATGGTATGTTTTGTTTTAACTTTACACAAAGCAGTGTAGGCAGAGTGAAGCTGGGAACCAAGAGTTAAGACACTCCGTTTTTTACATTCTGACTAAATAAAACTAAAAAATTATAAAAGTTAAATTGAAAACAGTTAGAACATATGTGAAAAATGATCTAAATTGACTGCCAGCGTAATATTAACCCACTAACCTAAACGTCAAAACATTTAGACATTATTATAATATTTTAATAGCCGCGACCGCAGTAATTACAACAACACAAACTTACTTTGTACTGTTATAAACTTTTCGAATGGCACAATACATTGTAAAATTTCTTAAAGTGTTTGTTACGTGTAAATTTTGTCTGGTATTGCATATTCTAATTATTATATAAAAATTTCATACAAATTTTACACAACATGTTAATACATTTTTTTAAAGATTATATAATTTTATTGTATCTGTGGATTGTATAAACGGTTTTTTTTTTATTTATTTTATACTTATAATTCAGCGAGCTCAGCTCAAAGTGTAAAGCACACGACGGTTGTTTTTTTTGTTTTTGATACTTTTTGTAAACCCCCGACGCCAAAAGATTGATGTTATATGTTTGACGTGTCCGTCTGTCTGTGACACTGTTACTCCTGAATTAATGAACCGATTTGGGCGTTTTTTTTTCTTAGGTAAGTCCTATGAAAATCTGATCATTACTTTGAAAGCTACAAGCACTTTGCCAAGATGAGGTATATTAAGGGCGGGGGGATTTTTTTAAATTTCATATTTTTTTTTAATTGGGAGAAACCGAAATAAAAATGTCTAATAATATAAATATTATTTTAAAATATCAGGTATATTCATAAGTCATCTTTCAATCTTAAACGGACTTGACAATAAGATAAGATATCTGATTACTATCTGTTTTGGAAATACCATATCAAATATTTAAAGAAAAAAAATAGAATATTTGACAAATAGAGAAAAACTTGTTTAATTTTTTTCTTTCTGGATATTTAAAAAAAGGACATGGATTAGGTGTATATTATAATCAAGATAAATATTTATAACCTAGTGTTAAGATCGTTCATTCACCACTTTCTGCCTGGAGACATTGCGCGTTAAGTGGCGGAACCCAGCGCCGCGCTTTGTCTGGACACCAGAGCGAAGAAACGAAAATATAAATGTAAATATATATTTAATTTCCTCGAGTGGGGATCGTACCCACAACCAGTCAAGTTTACAGTCACACTTTGTGCCCCTGCGCCACGACTGGCATATAAATATTTTATATATTACATAAAAGAGGCCAGTTGTGGAGTAGGGGTACAAGTATACGATTGTAAATGCAACAGATTGTGGGATCGATTCCCGGAAAGTGAGAAACAGAATTATCTAAACACAAGATTCCCAGGTTCCCTCTGCCTACCTACCTAACCTAAAAAAATATTTATAACATACCTACAGCACATTGTAAAAGTTGTGTAAATATAAAATATTAAACGATGCGTGAACAATGCAGTTGGAAGCACGCATTCAGCTTAAGGTTAAACCCATTTCAAAAGTTTTTGTTAAAGCATATTTAAATATGCAAGTTTATTTTTTTTAACTTCTTAAAATACATATAGAACTTCAGGGACTTCTAAGTCATCGTTCATAAATCATAGTTCACCTAATATCACCATATCACCCACGCTAAGTTATCTTGATAAACTTACAAATTTAAATCTAGTTTTTTGATATATCTAAGCTTGTTTGCAATGAGATGTTCCAGAGCCACTACATGAGCAAATATTTTTATATGAATTGAATAAATATATTTAAATTATTTAATTTTAAAAAATATATATAAATCTTAATAATATATTTGTTTCTTTTAAAATATATTAGAAAAAAAATCATTTTTTTATACCAATAAATGTATTTGTAGTAATTATCTTTTACTTTAAAATAATAATGAAATTCAAGTAAAGGTATATTTGATATGTTTTTTATATAAAAGCTTTCTAAAGCATTGTTAGTGGAGCGACGTCACGAATCCTTATTAATATGCGTCCGCTAATTTTCCCAGAAAGCACGAACAATGGACTGAATCTTGAATTTAAATGAGGCCAGGCCAAAAAATACGTAACCGAGACTTTTCCGAGGAAACGATTCAAAATATAAATGTATTTAGCATATAAATTAATTGTTCTTTAGAGATAGGTTAGGTTCCCACCTGGGAACCTACTGTTAAGACACTCCGTTCGGTACTTTCCTTCAAATTCTTGAGTCATTGAGTGATGAGCCACGCATTGCCTCGTTATCAAAGCGCGGAAATAAAAATATTAAATAATTCTTTACCCCGAGTGGGAATCGAACTTAAAATCTGTTAAAATCTAAAGTCCAGACTCCTCTGGAAAATATTTGAGCCCATGCCCGAAATCCACCTTGACATTAACTAAGATGATAAAAAAAATTAAATAAGCCATTTTATTGGCCATTTATTTACACTCTAACAAAGTAAATTATTTTTCACATGCCTCATAAATCATTTCATTTACAAATGGGACTTAGAGAGGAATATAACCGCAAATTGCCTCAATTTTATAAAGAAAATATATCTACTAACTAATATAGTTATTATGTCTCAACCAGTAAACTGACACAGACACTTGTTCGAAGTAAGTTTTTTAGTTTAGAAGTTTTTAAATATATATTCTTTTCAATAAAGTTATAATATATCCTTTCTAATATTTCTAAGAATATATGTACAAAGTTCCATGATAATAAGTTGAGTAGTTTTGACGTAACAAACAAACTTACATTCACGTTTTTTTTATATAAGTATGATGATTATGTCTCAGCAGGTCAACCACACATTTGTTTGAATTGTAAATACTCATTTACCATATATGGAGTGAGTTTTAGTTACCGTCTCCATAAATTAGACGTTGATAAAAAAAATATTTAACGTTAAAATTTCTATATGAACAAAGTAGTATTATATATCAGCTTCACGCTGTATCCCGCACACAGCAGGGTAGGCAGAGGGAACCTAGTGTTAAGACACTCCGTTCCCCACTTTCTACCGAATTCTGGAGGCATTGCGTGTTGAGTGGCAAAACTCAACGCCACGCTTAACCTCGGCACCAGAGCGAAGAAATGGAAATATAAATTTAAGTAAATACTTCATCTCCTAGAATGTGGATCGAACCCACAATCAGTCGGTTATACAGTCACACTTCGTGCCGCTGCGCCACGACTGGCCTCTAATTAATTATTAACCTTAAAATATATCTATATATTAAAACTGTATGCTCGTCACTGCCTATTTATATATTTAAGAATATAAGTTTCTACTTGTCTGCCTTTTTAGACAAAAGCAGCGCAGGGTTCCGTCATCCATTGCAATGTCGCAGGAATTTATCGTTAGGCTCTTGTTCCATGTAGAAAATATTACAATAATAATTATTTTTTTAGCTTCACGCTGTATTCCGCAAATAATAGGATAGGCAGAGGGAACCTAGTGTTAAGACACTGTGTTCCCATGAAGACACTTCCATTCCCTCCCCCTACCTTTCGCCGAATTTATAAGGCATTGTGTGTGGAACGGTGTACCACAACGTCGCGCTTTCCCTTGTTACCAGAGCGATGAGAGAAACATTTATATTATACAAATTACAACTGTCTGTCTATCTGTTTATAATTATTATAAGGGTAATGTATCTTAAAATATCAGAAATGCAAATATATAATAATATATAAACAAAATAGTGCGACTCAATAATTTTTCACAGGTAAATCTACAGATTTAAGAATATATATCTAAACTAGTAGTAAACGTATAGCTATACAATATTATTAGCTTCGCATCAGGTGTGGTATCGACACTAACCCGACTTAAAAGTGAAGGTGACTGCGAAATGCCAGTCGTTAGACGGAACCGGTCCGGTCTGTTGTACTTACGCACTTTAGTTACTTTATTATGTTACTATTATATATAGATATTATGAATGCAAAATAATTTATTTATATATATTTAATTTATGACCATTATATTAAAATATGCTATCTTTGTGGACAAAGTACTATCTTGGAAATGAGAAGAGACGATGCACTAACAGTACTATATACATATATATACTGCTGAATCTGTGAGATTATTTTTTTTTAGTTTTGCGCTGTATCCCGCAGAGTAGGCAGAGAGACACTTTAAGATACTCCGTTCCCCAATTTCATTGCGTGTTGAGTGAGGAAATCAACGATGCTCTTGGCCTCGTTACCAGACCGAGAAAATGAAAATATTAAATATTTCATTACCCCGTATGGGAATCTAACCCACAACCGTCACGTTATTAGTCGCACACGTTTGCCTCGGCGCGACGATGACAACAAAACAAATCAAAACAAATTTAATTATTTATTTTTGTTTTGTTGTCTATTAAATACCATTACACATTTTTATATGAGGACTTCAATAGCAATAAAGAAGTTTTTCATTTATGACTTTTTAGGTAAAATTGATGATAATAACATATAATTATTATAATAAAAAATCTCTTTAATTTGAAATTGAGGCCAGTCGCGGCGCAGGGTCACAAGTCACAAGCGTGCCCTACACCTTTTTTGTGGATTCGATTTCCACTCGACTCGGAATGAAATATGTAATATTTTTATTCCTCGCTCTGATAACGAGGCAAAGCGCGGCGTTGAGATCAACTCAACACGCAGTGCCTCCCGATTTCGGTTCAAAGTGAGAGAAGGAAATTTCTCAATGGGAACGGGGTGTCGAACACGGCAAAAAATCTATCTAAGAACATAGTGTTTAACTATTGCGCCATACCATACAGCAATTTCAAACCAAATCTATTACAATCACAATAAGTTATTAAAGCTATCATTTGTTGGGCAATGGAAAAATAAGTCTTAAAACGACCTTAAGACTAACGTAACGTAAGTGACAGTTGATGTTGCTAATTACTGATCCACCACCCACGTGGTACGTGAGATCCCACGCCACCACCATTGCACAAGATAAGTGGGATTTAGAACTGGGTTTTAAAATTATATCTTCAAATAGTCCGCTTTTGTACTTTGAAGATTTACAAGCAAACTTTTTTCCCGTTTCACTCTGTATCACGATGAGCCTAGAGTTAAGACACTCCGCTCCCCATTTGCCGCCGAATTCTGGAGACAGCGTGTTAAGTGGTGGAACGTAACACCGCGTTTTGCCTCGACACCAGAGGTAAGAAACAAAAATATTAATATTTATAGGAATCGAACCCATAACCTATCGCTTTTGCTCCTGCGCCACCACTGGCCTCAAGTCAAGTAGTACGTGAAAGTCGATGTTACTAATTACTGATCTACCACCCACGTGATACATTAGATCCCACACCATCACCATTGCACAAGATAAGTGGGATTTAGAACAGGGTTTTAAAAATATATGTTTAATAGACCGCTTGATACTTTGAAGCTTCACAAACAACAAAAACTTTAATTACGACAATATTTCAATAATTAAATATAAAAATATTGAAACCACATAAAAATTGAGACCGTCGTGGCGCAGGGGAACAAACGTGCCACTGTAAACACAACGGGGCCAATTCAAGCTATTTGATTCCGACTCGAGAGAGTGACATACTTTTGTGCCTAAGAAAGGAAAAAAAAGAGTTATTATCCCTTATTATGACAGTTGTAGGTTCGATTTCACTCAGTGGAATACATTACTTTCATTTTCAGGCTCTGTCGAGATAAAGTACGGAGTTAAGTAACGCCATCTTAACAGGCTGTATCACCAACTCGAGTGGAAAATTAAGAAAGGAATGTCTAGAATTCTTCTTATTACCCTGTTACGCGACAAAAGCTTTTTTTTCTTCATCACGCTGTATTCTGCAAGTTGCAGGCTAGGCTGAGAAAGAGGGAGCCTAATGTAAGACACTCCGCTCTCCACTTTCCGCCGATTTCTGGAGGTTTTAGCGTTGAGTGGCAGAACTCAATACTAAAATAGCAAAAGATAAAATAATTATAATAAAAATATTACTTGAATAAAGTCAAGATGATTTTATTTGTAACACATGGCAAGCGTATGGGATAATTCCCATAATGTGAGCTCTTCACGGTCTGATTTACCGCATAGTATGTCGTTTCGTTCATATTTGCATAACACTAAACAATACCGTACAGTCAAGATTTTAAATCAACAAATTTTTTGTTTGTTTTGAATTTAAAGATTTTTTCCAAGTTATGTTGAATTCTATGGGAGAAGGTGGGAACAGAGGGAAAAATCGGACCCTACGTCATTATAAGAACTCTTTATAAGAAGTTTATATGGAAATACTTTGTGTTTAACAATCGACATCACACAGGAACAATTTTGAAAAATCTCCTTTTTGGAAAGGTCGTGCTAGGCTCCCTCTGCCTACCTCGCTGTGTGCAAGATACGGCGTGGCTGTATCGTGGACACGGCCGTTTGTTGTACGTAAATACGTTTATGTAACTGGTAATATTTTGTAAATGACACAAATGGCATACAAGATATATTGAAATTTCTGGTAAAAGTTAAATCAATACAGGTATTACTTAATATTTTTATTGAGTTTCAGTATAAAACAAATTGGACTTGCTGAGTATGAAGTCGGGCAATGATCGGTTTTGTGAGACAACAATGTTAAAGCCTCTAACTATCATAACTACTTTGGTACGATCAGGCTCATAATAGGGTATCATTTTAGCAATGCTCTTGGAACATTTAAACAACGATCATAACAGATAGAGTTTAATTTCTGCTAACACTGTGCCCGGATAGATATACACAAACCCGAGTACGAATTTGAAGATGTCAATGGATTGGATGCTTTTACATTTACTAGACATATATCACCAGCTCTTGTGTCTTTAATTTTCAAATGAATTTCTGACAACAATTCCCATGTCAATATTAACTCTATTACAATCAGTGAAGCGATTGACGCGATGTCTACTTCAACGGCTCTGCGACTTACTGATGATGATATCGCTATTGATGGTGTAGTTGCAATTTGTCTGTTCTTAACAGTATTGCAATATAATGTCAGACCAAAGCATGGAATTTTCCATTCAAGTTTCGCTGGTTGCCAAATATTCCAATCGGTTGATGATTGTATCGTTAGAGATATCTTCTGAGTGCACGACCAAGGTTTGTGTCTTAATGGCGGTAATAAGTATACAATAATGATCAGGAACACTTTTTCAAAACTTTTTTACTTTGACAACTAACATCGGTAACGATTGTTAAGCCAATCTTTAGTACTTATCTTGACAAAATCCGTGATAAACCTTGAAAACTTCTCAAATATGAAATAATATCTAATTTTTTTAGATATCTAACCGCACAATTTAAAGTTCTCTACTGGCTTTTCAGGGAAAGTATTTTTAAGCAGCGGTAAGTGTTTATCTGTTGTTGACGCAGAATTTATTTCCGAATAGATTGTTGACAAACGTCATATGTATCTGCTGCCTAATATCTCTTCATATTCGACGATCGAACACAATTTATGCCTATACTTTTGTCGTCGAAGTAGAAGCGATTTTATGATCTACCTGCATATTTTCAACCGCCCCAGCTACAAATGTACTGACACCGTCGTTCATCCGCTCGGCCGCATTCATTCTTCTACGTTCCCGGCACTCCATTTGATTGTTCTTAAGAAGCCCTTTTCAATTGTATACCATATTCCTGTTTGTTGTTGAGTTTTAGACGCATATAGAACGACAACATATAATTTTGGGTAATATTTTTTATCCCCTTTAAACAATATTTTATATATAATCGATAGATGACGAATAAAAATTAAACTCACTCCGTAGCTTTCTTGGGTCAAAAGTTATACCTACTAATTGCAAATCTCGGTACGCAGCAAAATAACCTCAAAACAGAATCGCTTCCCCCTCCACCGCGCACGATGTGTCTCGACGTTTATTCGACGTTCGACGTTTATTGTAATTATTCTTTTGATTCTTTAAGTATCCAACGGTATAATTTTATATTAGATAGTTTCGAAACTACAAGGCCAAAGTGTATGCCCCGATTTTGTTATCACTAGGTTTTTTGGATTGCCAACGTATGGTAGTAAACTTATAGACGTATTCACGTCAATGGAGCCTTCTACTTTGTATGAAAAACGCACATCCACTTTAAAAAAAATCAAAAGAAATTCGCATGTAAGAACGTTGTCATGTTTAGATCATTTATTAATTAAGATCAACAGAGTGAGGATGCGTGACCAGTAATTGTGATTAATCTTCGGGCGAGTCATCGCGATGTCATACGTTTATATCAATCTCCGTTTTCAATTATAAATGCATTCTTGTGTGAAATAATGATATGAAAAAATATGTTTGATTTATCACTAGATTCTCTTGAAATATATGAAAATAAATGTAAAAAAATAGGTACTTATAAATTTTGAATATACTAGTCGTAAATAAAAAAAAAACTTCACGCTGTATCCCGCACACAGCAGGGTAGGCAGAGGGAACCTAGTGTTAAGACACTTCGTTCCCCACTTTCAGCCGAATTCTGGAGGCATTGCGTGTTGAGTGGCAGAACTCAACGCCGCGCTTAACCTCGACACCAGAGCGAAGAAATGGAAACGAAAATGAAGATTATCTCCTCGAGTGGGGATCGAACTCTCAACCAGTCGGTTTTACAGTCACACCTCGTGCCGCTGCGCCACGACTGGCCTCTATACTAGTCATAAAAGAACATTTTTTTTGTTTCTTTCCTGTTTATGAAATAACAGTCTCAGTGTTTTCATATAAATTATGAACATATAAATAATATAAATGTGAACGTACACGCCAAACACTACTGGACTGATTATCATGAAACTTTGTACATAATTATGCTCTTAGAGGTATTAGAAAGGATATAGAATATTTTTATTTAAAAAAAATATGTTTTTGGGTTGTATAAAATAATTTTAAACGAACGAACCCGCGTTTGAGTCTCTAGTAGTTGTACCAACAGTCCTATATATATATATAATTTGAATTGAAAAACAAAACACGCTCATATACAACCGACTTATATGAATAACGATTATTAATAATGTATATTAAAATATAATAAAACGAAACAAAATAAAACAATAGCATTCCATAGTTATTGTATACAGCTTATTAAAATTGTTATGAGTGAAGAAAGCGCTCGCAGTGTGGGCGTGACCGGTCAGGGAGTCAAGGGCATATGAGTCTCGACTGTCGATGTCAGCAAGTTGGTACTGTATGCCTTTTTAGATATAAGTTGTATTTAATTTAAATAACATATCCTGATTATTAGTAAGAAATCTGTGTATAAATCGAATGGAAATGTATTATATGATAAACTATGCTGTATTTGACACTGCACTGTCTTATCACAGCCAGATTATTAGAATAATTTATGGTTTCTAGTGAAAATCAAACCTACTACGGCGTTTAGAGTTAAGCGATGTCTCACATGTTAGTAAATGACCCAAATTTATGACTTTACATTGTAATTAAATATTAAATAGTAGAAAAATCACAAGAAACATCTAATGTAAATAAAAAATCTAGATATAGGTTTCTAGGACACAAACCGTCAAAACTAAAATAAACGAACTAGATTATATCTATACCAAAAAAACAACTATTATTATATGCATAAACTTATCATATTAAGAAATTGCGGGGTTCATCTCTGTTCCACTTTGGCGTTTTTATTTACAAAACTTTTCGCAAAATTAACTGTAGTTAACAACTGGGCTAAATACCTTAGAAAATATTACCCACATTTTTTCCACCAAAATAATTCTGGTAAACGTATAATTTGAAGCGAACCGACGTATGTTTTGTTTTGTTTTTCGCTTTTTTTCTTTCTTTGAACTAAATATTCACTTTGTGCATACCGTTAGGTGTTTACATATTCGGATTGAAATGATTAGGTATTCAAGCAGTAGGTATTTAGGCTTTATGACCATATGATGACGCAATGGGGCTATTGTCACAATTGGCGCATGATGTCTCGAATTATATCGCCCGTTTTGTTTGAACATAACATTAGCGGGAAACAGAGGGAACCTTGCGTTAGGGCACTCACTTTCACTTTTTAAATTAGCGTAATTTTTTTAAATATTAAACATTGCCTGTGTCAGTTGTCAAAACTCAATATCGCGCTTTGTCCACTAGAATAGGAAAATGACATCAATTTTAAAATATCGAACCCAACTACTACCCGTTTACGGCCTCACGTTATCCCACGGCCTTATTATATAGATTTGGAAAATAATTTTCCACACACGTGAGTCCACACACAGGCTGTACGGCTGCGGCCTTGGTAAAACGCCTTGGCCGACTTCACGAGCATCCTTGTTAAAACCAGAACGGTGAAATTTGTATCATTCAAATTATCTGTGGCTAATTCAGACAAAGGAGCACAATACGAACGTCAAATAATAGTGAATGGGGAAACAATGCGGAGAAGTGGGTCACTAGAATACTTGCTTTTTGTTATTTCGGCATTGGATAGTTGTTAATGTGATTTTTGTTTGTCATGTCAAATTGGTGGTGAAAATGTTTTGTTTTTTTTTTGGAGCTAAAAAGCAGAAAATAAGTATTTCAACATTCTAAGTTATGGTGTTTTTTTTAACAGCCACTAATAAATAAGTATCTAATTTAAATATTATCATAATTTACTCTCGCTGCAACCCACATATAGCAGGTTGCGTTGAGCGTACCTGTGAAGCTAGTGTTAAATATCTCCGTTCCCATTAAGACATTTACGTTCCCCACTTTTTACAGACTTCAAGAGTCCGTGTTGAGTGGCGGAAATCAACGCCGCCTTTTGCCACGTTACCAGAACAAGGAAATTACAAAATATTTGATTTCCTCGAATGGGAATCGAATCCACAACGCCGCAGGCGTTTACAGTCTGTAGTGTCAGTGACCTTATCACATACTCAGCACATATTTTTAGTTCTGTGCTAATGTGCAATTTGTTGATACACTTGTATGCGGGCGCAATGGCCACATGTCACTTTATGGGTCAATAAACTTTTGTTTTTTTTTTATAACAATACATGCAACCTCCTTCGTCTATTTGCTTTATTAAATATTTTTGCACTGAATAGACAATTATAAGT
The DNA here is from genome assembly GCA_013421005.1 of Heliconius erato x Heliconius himera. Taxonomy (NCBI): domain Eukaryota; kingdom Metazoa; phylum Arthropoda; class Insecta; order Lepidoptera; family Nymphalidae; genus Heliconius; species Heliconius erato x Heliconius himera. Next base: position 15,980 of record JAATLQ010024076.1, read on the forward strand.
TATTTTAATTTCGACAACACTATTTAAACCCGCTTACTTAAACACACATGTTTAATTGATAAATAAATTTAGATTTTGATATTTATATATACATAGCGACCCGCTCGCGGCTTCGCCAGCTTGTATTATACAATTATTTATTTTCTTATCTATATTAATTTCGTGATCAAATAATATAATAATTTTTATAATAATTTCCTAATTCATATATTGAAAACTAAACGTACACTCCAATAAAATAATTATTGTATAGTCAATTCTAAAATTTAAAACAATATAATATCAATTTTGTCACATATGTAAAACAGACAAATATTTTAAAACCATTGTCTTGGGTTCAATTACGATGATAAATGCTCCCGACAGATTTTACCTCATATAAAATTATAATTTTATTATAGATATGTATTTGGTATTTATATTTTATTATAACTAATATAATATCAAATGAAACTCAATATATCTACTTCACAGGCGTTGAGACAACCCGCATTCTTTCAACCTACTACACTATCACATTACAAAATAAAAAAAAATTCAATCAGCTTCACGCTGTATCCCGCATACTGCAGGGTAGGTAGAGGGAACCTAGTGTTAAGACACTCCGTTCCCCACTCTCTGCCGAATTCTGAAGGCATTGCGTGTTAAGTGGCAGAACTCAACGCCGCGCTTGTCCTCGACACCAGAGGGAAGAAATGGAAATATAAATTCAAGTAAATATTTCATCTCCTCGAGTAGGGATCGAACCCACAACCAGTCGATTTTACAGTCACACTTATTACAAAGTAATATATCAAAAACACTTATTACAAAATAACATATGTTCACATATCACAAAAAAAATACCATTTAAACAAAAAAAAAACTGTTGAATACGAAAACTAATAAAAAAATGCTATAATTTCAGCATAAATTCACTTTCGTAACGAAATGACCAATTACGAAACAAGCGTTCGGTCGTTGATCCCCAGCGGTGGCTTGTGGCTCTAACGTCTGGTGTACAGGGATCTATAATTAAATCTCACTAATTAGATAAATAAGATTTCTTCAAAACCTTAATTAAGTCGGTTATTTAGTCAAGTTATTACTTTTTTTAATTATATTGTGAACATTTTCAAAATTTACTATTACTAATTTAACGTCTATTTAAACTTCACGTTTTTTCACTCTTAAACGTGTAGACAGAAGGAGAGTTAGTGTTCACACACTCCGATTCTCATTTTCTACTCAATATTTGAGACATTACGTTTTGGGTGGGGGGAACTCAACTATGCAACCCAATTTCAATAACACAGGGAAAATTCTATGACTGTTTTTTTAAAACATTTTTACTAGCTTCACGCGTGTGTTTCACACGTAGCAGGGTACGTACCTAACGTAACCTAGTAGTAAAACACTCCGTTTCCACAAAGACACTTTCGTTCTCCACGAGACATATTAATTTACACTTTTTAGAAAACGTGTAAAAAATTGGACGTAGCTTGATTTCTAAGAGTGGAACAACACTTTAAAAATATAAAAATATTATAGTGTTGGTGAAACTCAACGCCGCGCATTGCCTCTTTACCAGATAGAGAAGATGAAAATACTAAATATTTCATTCACCCCTAATGGAAATCAAACCCACAACCGTCGCTTGTGCCCCTGCGCCATGACGGCCTCCGACATGTCTTGAATACGGAATTTTATAATAATATGAGAAGAAACGGTGCGACATAAATAAGATTTATTGACCCAAGTACAATTTGCAATCTAGATCACGTACATAGAGAAACCGAGTCTTATCAGGTGATTGATTACTTTAAGATTTTCGTTATAAAGTTGATTTTTATATGTCCATGTATACATACATATTATAATATGGTCTAGATTTGCAGTATTTTAACCTATATTTTTTGTTAGAATTTGTATAAAATTTTAGAATTTTTTTTGCAAACAAAAATGAACGATCGTAAAAAGCAACAATAAAAAATGTCTACCTACATATAGTATTTATATCTATAATATTTATATAGTATTTATATCTATAAATTTATTTACGTGTTTCTGAGTAGAAAAAAATAGGAGACTTCCAAAATCACTTTTTTTAATACGTAAATAGATGTAATTTTGGTGAAGTTTGGTCATAAAATAATACTCATTTTTCAGCTTCACGCTAGGCAGAGGAAACCTAGTGTTAAGACACTCCGCGTCCATTGCGTGTTGAGTGACAAAATGAAAATAATTAATAATTCATATATCCTCAGATGGGAATAGAACCCACAACATGCGCCCCGACTGACTTCAAAAATCCATCATCAAAATTACATTTGATTTATGTATAAAGTTCAATTTTTTTTAATAGGTATCTATTTTTTTTTAATTCATGTCGTAAATTCTGTAAATATTTTAATAGTTCTTCCTTGAAAATAAACAGAAACGACAAACACAAGACATTTATCCAAATACTGTTAAATGACAACACGCAGCGTCTAATTTCGTCACGCAATACGCATCGTTTTACTATAATTTAATAAGCAAGACAAGAAGTTGTTGACTTCTTGTCAGAAACATTTTTTTTTAGCGTCACGCTGTATCCCACACATGGCAGAGTAGGCACAGGGTACCTGGGAACCTATTCAGACACACCGGTCCTATTAATACATTTCCGTTTTCCACTTTTCGCCGTTTTCTGGCGGTATAGCGTGTTAAGTGCTGAAACTCAGAAACCCGCTTTGCCAGAGCTAGGAAAAGAAAATACTAAAAATATCACATTTCCTTGAGTGGAAATCGAACCCAAAAATAAAATTCGCATAGTTTGATAGTCACTTTGTATACTTTCCGGTCACGTAGCAAAATTGGATCTATCCTTTGGACAGAACTCAATGTAAAAAATCATCAATATGATGATTTGATTCGATAGCGGTTTTTTTTTATTTTAAAATTGGTTGAAGTTGAAGAGGCAATTAAATTTATCCATGCAGTAGGTATATTTTTTATCGAGAAGTGTTGAAATTATCAAAGGCAACAGCAAAAATCTTATAAACTACATTTTTTTTATTAACTTCACGCTATATCCCTAACGTAGCAGTGTAGACAGAGGGAACCTGGGAACCTAGCTTTAACACACTCCGTTCCCACTAAAACACGTCCGTTCCCCACATTCCACCGAATTCCCTCCTCTGGAGACATTGCATATTGAGTAGTGGAACTCAACTTAGGACGAGAAGAAAAAAAAATATTTCATTGACGCCACGACTGGCCTTTCCCAAATCTTTTATCTGATTTATTGATTATTTTATAGATAATTTATAGATAGATATTTAAAAGTTACAGCAGGCTCACATCTACGTAAGACGCATTCCACATAGATTTCACATCACTTTTTTCCAATCCATCGCTAAGAAATGGAAAACGAGACACGTAAAACACAATTGTGTATTCATAATTCTTTCCGCATCGTTAGAATGTGTGTCGGTAGTAGAAAAAAAACCGGTAGTATGAAACGTCCTTATCTTATTTTGCCTTTTTAATAAGAACAACCTCGCTCTATAGGAAATTGATTTGTTCCTGTAATTATGTTATGTATATTTGATGGCAGGAACGAGATTTATCTTATTTTTTATTTGAATAGAATTTAAATTTTAAAATTTGAGGTCGTCATGGCGCTGGGGTTTATGCTATGCTTGTGACTATGTGTATTTGTTCGATTTCCACTTGGGTAAAACATAAAAGCGCGGCGCAGAGTTCCGCCCTTCGATCCACTATTCAGTGTATATTTGATCGAAGATTCCGCCACCCAACATTGCCTCGAGAAATCGGCGGAACTTAGGGAACAGAGAGAGTCTTAACACTAGGTTCCCTCTGCTTACTCTATATGCGGGATACAGCGTGACGCTGAAAAAAAGAAAAATCACGGCTGATGTCATAAAAAATCAAATAAATCAACTTCACGCTGTATCCCGCACACAGCAGGGTAGGCAGAGGGCAGAGAGGCAGAGTGTTAAGACACTCCGTTCCCCACTTTCTGCTGAATTCTGGAGGCATTGCGTGTTGAGTGGCAGAACTCAACACCGCGCTTAACCTCGACACCAGAGCGAAAAAATGGAAATATAAATTTAAGCAAATATTTCATCTCCTCGAGTGGGGATCGAACCCACAAGCAGTCGGTTTTACAGTCACACCTCGTGCCGCTGCGCCACGACCGGCTGATGTCATATTACTCTTAAGTAGAATTTAAATATAAAAATTAACATGGACTGTAGATAGTTTCAAAAGTATGAAATATTATCAAAACAAACTCCTATAACAGATCGGTATTGCATAGTTTATTTGAGTTACGAAACAAAAGAAGTAGTATAAATAAAATATTTTGTTGTTTTGATGATCATATTGTTTTACTCAATTTACAATGGATTAAGAGCTGAATATAGATTTTTGTTTGCATTCTTCAATTATTATATAAAAGTTCTGCAAAACTTCTCTGCTTATAAAAGTTCTGAGACCAGTAGCAGCGCAGCGGCACGAAGTGTGACTGTAACACCGACCGGCTGTGGGTTCGATCCCCACTCGAGGAGATGAAATATTTACTTAAATTTATTATATTTCCATTTCTTCGCTCTGGTGTCGAGGCAAAGCGCGGCGTTGAGTTCTGCCACTCAACACGCAATGCCTCTAGAATTCGACAGAAAGTAGGGAACGGAGTGTCTTAACGCTAGGTTCCCTCTGCCTACCCTGCTGTGTGCGGGATACAGCGTGAAGCTGATAAATAAAAAAAAATCTCATATATGTTGGTATATGAAAATATATACATATATACATAGAAATCCGTAGTCACGAATAGATTCTTACAAATTTAGTTCAAAATTTTGACTTATGAATTGACTTCATTATTTTTTATGAAATATAAGGTAAAAAGTTACAACTAACGCTCATTCTCCTATCTTTTTCTAGCTATCAAGAGTCAGCGGACCATTCTAAAAATAAACTTATCGCTACATCCGTTTTCCGTCCTTATTACGTTGTGTGTTTATCCTTTTATGTCATAAATTGCCTTTGTGTGTGGGCCCCAGTAGATCTGTATTCATTTGTTTTATAAGAAATGTAAAAAAAACTAAAATACCCATACCATTTAAATTAGTAATTAACACAGATTATTAAAAATGTTACTTATTACTACTTACTGGTAAGAGAGGTAGGGGGAGGACCTCGGTTGACCTTCGAAAACACAGTATCAAGGATACTGGAGGCAGGTCGAGAAAAAAGCATGAAGACCACCCGGAGGGCATGTATGAAGAGGGATTACAGTGGACGAGGCGAAAGAGGTATGTAGAGACCGTATTGTTTGGGGTTCCGTTCTCTCAGACTACCCCGTTAGGGATAAAGCGCGAAGCTAGTTTACTTTATTTTTTTTTACTTACCTACTATTTATTTTAATAACCTGTGCTACTTTGCTATCTAAAGTACTTTTTTTATACAAACCATTCATTCTAAATCTAACGTAGTAACAAGGTCAATTACGATATTCCCAGCAAATAGATATTTTAGAAAACATTCAACTATTATGAAAATGTTAAGACACAGCTGAGCGATTTTAAAAGTATTCATTTTTTTCAAGTTTTACTTATAATGTCACAGAAATTTGAATTTCATTGAATAGATTGTTACGCAATTTCCTTTACTTTATAAGAAAATTGGCCAAATTTAAGCTTATATTATATGTTCCGCTCTTGGTTATGCTGGCATTGACAACATAATTTGTCTATATGTTTTTTACGATATAACATTTTTTTTATGTTATTAGCCTTTATCTAAAATTATATGTACTTGAAAACCAGCTTTAAAATAGTTGCGTCTTTTGAAATACTTCGACGAGAAACTACTTTTTTTATACTATGTTAGAATTTAGCATACAATTATTATTAATGTGAGAGCTTATGAGGATGGAGGTGTGTCAATTTCACGTAAAAACTACTCAACGGATTTAGATAAAATTTTACAGTAGTGGTACAGCTGATTCTTCAGAATAATACATTGGCTGCAATTTATGTAAAGATTTGTTATAATTTATCTTTAGCGGGCGCAGCCGCGTTTCGATCGTTATTATTTGCAATAAATGTTTGTAAGTCTGATATAGCCGAGTGTGGCGCGCTATATGCCGCACCCTAAATATGCTTACAGTCGATATGTAGAATATTTAGACTTAAAATTATGCCCCAATCTAAAAAAATAAAGTGCGTCAATTAACATACTTTCTCATCAAAGTCTCTCAATGAACAGGAACAGAGTGATAAAACACTATTTTAAATGAAACTATTTAAAGTGTAATAATCGTGACAATCAAAGAATTTATTATTATAAAACACTACTTTAGATTCTAAAGAGAAATAAATTTTATATTTGTACATTTAGTTAGTTTATTATTATAAAATATAAGAGACCTTTTACAATATTAATTATTAAAAAAAACTGATATCTGATTATTTATAAAAATCTTTTTCGATAATTAGATTTTATACTAATAAATGAGTATGATAAAGTATATCGAATGTGACGACCACGTGCATATATTACTTCAGCGTATCATCGAGTTAATTTTTATAAAACCGTTAAAAATCAAGGTAACGCGCACCGAATGCTCTAGATCTAAATGTAGGAAATATCAGTGCAAAATATTTTGAATATTTATTTCTTTCTTCTTTTTCTTAGCTTCACGCTATATCCCGCACACTGCAGGGTAGGCAGAGGGAACCTAGTGTTAAGACACTCCGTTCCCCACTTTCTGCCGAATTCTGGAGGCATTGCGTATTAAGTGGCAGAACTCAACGCCGGCCTTGTCCTCGACCACAGAGCGAAGAAATGGAAATATAAATTTAAGTAAATATTTCATCTCCTCGAATGGGGATCGAACCCACAACCAGTCAGTTTTTGCGCTACGACTGGCCTCATATATAAATAATAAAACAAAATTTGTATTCTTTTTAATTTTTCTCATCTGCCACAAGTACTTAATTAAAAAATCACATACATATGTATATATATACAAAAAAAGCATCTTATCTTTAGTCTAAGCAGTAATTATAAATAAAAAAAAAATGTATATTCAATAATAAACTCCACCGCACCTTATTAGCCTTTCACAGGCCTATATACCGCAATATATATTAGACTACAAACAGCCTACTCCAAGATAATAATTACCTTATATTTCATAGAAAACTTATAGTCCTATACTTAAATGAATACCGCAAATCATTCACCAAGAGTGCGCCTGCGCAGTGTCAAGAAAGCTGGGTGACAATTATATCTGACACTACATAAACGCGCTTTCTCCGTGCAACGGTTTAGTGAAAATGTTATAGGCTGTTTACGTCGGTCTCACCGTATGTACATATGTATATTATCTATTAAGTATACGAAATTATAATATTATTTCTGGAATTATTCACAGTATTGTCTTTAAAACCGACTGGTTGTGGGTTCGATCCCCACTCGACGAGATTAAATATTTACTTCAATTTATATTTCCATTTCTTCGCTCTGTGGTCGAGGACAAGGGCGGCGTTGAGTTCTGCCCCTCAACACGCAATGCCTCCAGAATTCGGCAGAAAGTGGGGAACGGAGTGTCTTAACACTAGGTTCCCTGTGCCTACCCTGCAGTGTGCGGGATACAGCGTGTAGCTGATTGTCTTTTAGTGTAGGTACAGGGAACCTGGGAGCCAAGTTGTTAAGACACTCCGTTCCAATTTCATTCCCTTTTTTTGCCAAAATTTGGAGGCATTGCGTGTTGAGTGGCGGAAGTCATTTCCGCGCTTTGCCTCGTTAACAGGACGAGAGTCGAATCTGTAACTAGTCGCGTTTACATTAGCACTCTTGTCCTTTGCCACGCCTTGCTTGTCAAACAATGATGTAATTTATTTTTAATACGCTGTACCGTTATTGTAAACTTTAATTATTCTTATCGCAAGTTTTTTAATCTCATCATATTATGGTTATAAGTTTAAATGACTAAGAAAAAGGTATTTTTGTCTTCGAACTATCATAATTCTTTGCTAACCATGGTAGTATCTTCTTGTAGTTCGACCTCATCCACCCGCCTCATCCTTATCCTGAGGCCAACGTGGAGTAATGTGTAAGGAACTGAATCTTATACTATCTTATACTCTGCAATATGCTTGTTCAGCGTGAAAATTAAAGAAATCTCAAAAATTTAATTTCCTCTTAAAAATCAAAATAATTTTATTATATTATTTACGTTTATATTAACCAAAACAGACCACACAAACGAATTTTAAATAAATCTTAAAAAAAATCCTACGTATATTTTTAAATGATAAAAGACAATAACAGTATAAAGACGTTCTCGATTATACGTCATCTGTACGATTCACTTTCGCTGCGACTGTGACCCGGTGACGAAAGTGCGAGTTTTTTTTTAAACAATTAAAATTTAATTTTTAAGAGATTATTTAATTAATGTGTAGGAAAATCTAAAATTATTTATTATTAGGTGGCAATCTTTATCAGCATTTTGTTATAGAGATAGTGGATTCGATTTTCGCTAAAGTATAATATCAGAAAATAAATAAAAAAATTGTTTAAAAAAATAGTTGGATAAAGTATATCACTTGATAAACATTGTTATAAAAAAATCAATTATTAAGGTTAATCCAAAAAAAATAAAACAAAAACAACAACAGACATTAGTCACAGATAATAAATTTAAAAAGAAAACAATAGATTATGATAATGGCTTTTAGATTAGCCTAACCTAAAAATACATTAATGGACTCATTTCATTCTGTGAAATTAATTTATTGTGCGATTTTTGTTTATATACAAACGTATTGTGATTATAGTGATATAAGGAAATACCGCTTATCTAATGTTTACTTAGATTTAAATAATCTGTGACGCAGTAATGAAAAGATTAAAAATCCTCGTAAATTATGAATATGTCAGGTAATTTTTTTTTTCATATAATTCAATAAAAAATTTAATATGTCAATAACTACTATCCCTTTTTTTAGTTTCACGTTTTATCCCACGAACAGCAGGTTAGACAGAGGAAACCTTGGAACTTAGTGTTGAGACACTCTGTTCCACTCAACGGAAACTCAAAACTCAACGGCGAGTTTTGAAATAAAAATTTAAATATTTCCTTTCTTCAGGTTGGAATCGAGTATCAACCTGTCGCGTTTACTAAAATAACACCACTCTTTTAACAATAAAAATGTAATACCTTTTGTTATATCGCTTTATTTTTGCTTATGTCATCATAAAAATACGTATTTGATGAATATTTTTGCAATTGCCATCGAAATAGTGTCTTAAGGGGCAAAGATGCTGGCAGCTGTGACACAGTTTACTCTGGTACGGCTGCCAACGCTCACCTCTTCTAAATTGTTGTCTTGTTTTTCCATATTTTAAATAAATTAGAGTGTATATGTAACATTTAATTAGTAAATAAAGATATTTCGATATCCACATTTTATAATCCCGAAATCCAATTATGTTATAAGGGGAGATAGGGGACTTCAGAGGAAACATAAAATAATATTATTATAATTACACGTAAATTCAAGATAAATCATGAACGCATGTTAAAGATCATTGTTCTTATCATTGAGGTTATCTATTAAGAATTATTAATAGTATATTTGAAGTTCTACAGCCGCTATCACAGGAAGTCTGTCGGGACGTCGCGATTATACAGTGCCTCTCTTTTACTGTTTCCATGCAGGACATATTAAATAAAATAACACATAACATTAATAAAAATAAATCTACATAAAATATATTTTTTTATCTTCACACTGTATCTTGTACATAGTAGTGTAGACAGAGGAGAGGTAGTGTTAAAACACTCCGTTCCCATTAAAACACCTTTCTCCACTTTCCAACGATTTCACGAGGCATTGCGAATTAAAAGGCGGAGACCAACGCCGCGCTTTGCCCCGTTGGCGATTCAGGAAATGAAAACATTAAATATTTCTACAGTCCAGTCGAAAACTAGTGTCCATGCACCACGACTGTCCTTAATGTATTGAAAAAAAAAAACTACTTCCTAGTAAATGAATCTCCTTATTTATATTTTCTTTTATTTTAATCAAAGCAAAAGGTTTAGTTCTTCACGCGTCGTTTCAAAAGTCAAGAGACAAAGCCACACACACTGACCTCATTCTTCTTTCTTTATTATATATTAAAATATAATATAAATGAATACAATAAATATAATATAAAATTTACAATATAATATTTTGAAACAAAGGTTCGTTACGGGCCTTTAATAGCCAATCAATTTTCGCGTGACGCACGAACACACACGCTTGAAATGTAAATCCAATATGTATTCATAAAGAGATATCAATCGAAACATATTTATTTGTTGTTTAAATATTTTAAGTTTATTAGGTCAGTTAAAAAAAATACACGGCACAAGTTAATGTGTTGGTGGAAATTTATTTTTACGTTTTCTCAAGTGGTATTTAAGTGGTGTTCGGGAGGATAAAGTAGTGCCCAGATAAACGGTATTTTATTTTATCTAATATAAAAAAAACATAAATAAAAAATTCTGATAATAATAAGCACAGTTTTTATATAAAAACAATCTTAAAACATTTTCCTCCTTCCTTCCAAAGCAATACACAAGAAAAAATATGCACTAAATGAAAAAGTGAACAAGTCCCGATCTCGACAAATAAGGTATGAAGTCCAATGGAACGCAACGAGAGTAAAAAACTTTTTTTTTTTGCTTCGCGCTGTATCCCACATATAGCAGTGTAGACAGAGTATGCCTAGTTTTAAGACACTCCGCTCTCCACTTTCCCCTGAATTGCAGAGGCATTGCGTGCTGAATGGCTGAACTCAACGCCACGCTTTACCTCCACACCAGAGCGAAGAAATGAAAATATTAAATATTTCATTGCCTCGAGTGGGAATCGAATCCCCAACCAAGAATAGTCTGGTTAAGTTTGTTTGTTGATAAGTCTTCTTTCCAATTATATAAGAGATCTTATTGACGGTTATTCAACCGGAAAGCAGTATTAGGCATAAATTATAATATAATATGTGGTTATAGCACTTTTTGCAATGGTTGTAAATAGTCGACGACAGAACTGATATGTTATTGAACTTGATAATTATTAATTATTATATAAAAAATGTTAATAATATTAGTTATTTAAAAGTAATATCGATTAAATAGAAATTACATTTAAATTGAATATGATATTCTTGTAAATTTTATTTTGATGTACAGAGGTTTTGTTAGATTTGATGCCGCCGTAAACGCGACGGTTTTGGATTCGATTCGCATTCAGGGGAATGAATTATTATTTGTTGAATATTAACATTATTTCTTCGCTTTGGCACCAAGGCAAAGTCCGGCGTTGAGTTCTGGCACTTTGCCTTGGTGCCAAAGCAAAGAAATAAAAATATTAACAAATAATAATTCATTCCCTCGAATGGGCATCGAACTCACAACTGTCGCATTACAGTCACACCCTTGTGCCACGACGGCCTCAAATATTTCAATATACAAAATCAAGGATCACAGCCACAATAATAAAGGCTAGTGCGTTCAAATCGCATCGTCTGATGACGCGAGCGAGATAACCGCTATCGCCATTGTGGTGTGTATTTGGAGCGGAAAGAAAAACACTACTTACTGTTAAACTCTGTCATCTATCTGGGAGTAGAGTGTTTAAAATAGAAATTATATGTATTTTTGATAAGTATTTCTACTTATATTAGAGAAAAGTAGCTGTTTGTAATTGTTTTTTGCTTTCTGGGGTTAAGTAAAAGGAATTTACGTGATCTAAGGCCGTCGTGGCGCAGTTTTGGCTGTGGATTCGATTTTTATTTGCGTTGATGAATTCATTTTATCGCTTTGGTGACAAGATTAAACGCGGCGTTGAGGTCCCCCACTGAAAACGCAATGTCGCAGTGTCTCTTAAAACTGACGGAAACTGAGGAACGGAGTGTCTTAGGTCATTTCTGTGTAATGGACACAGCGTGAAGTTATTTTTTTTAATGAACTATAAACTGTAACATACTGACTGAATAGAAGCCAGGCGTGGCGCAGGGGCACAAAGTGTGACTATAAACGCGACTGGTTTTGGATTCGATCCCCACTCGAGGAAATGAAATATTTATTTTAATTTATATTTCCATTTCTTTGCTCTGGTGTCTGGCAAAGCGTGGCATTGAGCTCCGCTACTCAACACTCCATGCCTCCAGAATTCGGCAAAATGTTGTTCTCCTCTGCCTATCCCGCTGTGAGCGGGATACAGCGTGAAACTGATTTAATACAGATTAAACTTATCGATATTGATACAATCAATATCTGTCACAAATAAAGAAACGAGTAATCTTATAGATTATAGAAGAAATGTAATATGATAATTTGTAACCACTATCTTGTTATCACAAGATCATTTGAGTAAAAAAATATGAATCACGCTAATGTTGAGTCAGACACAATAAAAAAAACATGAGAAATAGGTTTTTTTAGAAACTTTTATCCATTTAAAACTTATAACGTTTACCTTTGATTTCGCTCACCTTATCAAATAAATAAAACAAATATTTTTTAGCTTCACTTTGTATTCCACTACGATTTCTTTGTGTGGAAATGGAACTGACGACCTGCGTTTTTAGTCACATGCCTGTACCACTGCGCCACGACGGCTTCTAGTAGTATATTAGTTATACAAACAAACGGTGACACGTTTTGACAAGCAACTCAACTCAAAACGTGCATGAACAGAGAAAGTTACTGCCTTTTTAATACATTACAGCCAATTAGTTACGTTGGATAACGTTTGGAAACGGCATAAACATTTATTTTGTCTTCGGTTTCTAGCAAAAGTTAGTGTTTCTAGTTGAGACTAATTTCTAATTGTAAGAAGAAGAAGCAAAGAAAATTTTTCTATAGAGAAATATCCATTGATGATACAAAATATTCAATTAAATTAAAATGCAATTAAAATGTTTATCAGTCTACCTATTATTTATTTCAAATATTTTGATTTCTTTTTTTTTTTAAATTAGCTTTACGCTGTATCCCGCACACAGCAGGGTAGGCAGAGAGAATCTAGTGTTAAGACACTCCGTTCCCCACTTTCCGCCGAATTCTGGAGGCATTGCGTGTTGAGTGGCGGAATTCTACGCCGTGCTTTGCCTCGACACTAGAGCGAAGAAATGGAAATATACGTTTAATAAATATTTCATTTCCTCGAGTGGGGATCGTACCTACAACCAGTCGCGTTTACAGTAACTCTTTGTGCCCCTGCACCACGACTGGCCTTTTTTTCTATATGTTAAGAAAAAAAATTAAGACACAGCGGCTGTATAAAATCATGGCAACTACTAAATTGCATAAATAAAGGTGAGAATAAAACCAGACTAGAGTAGAGTTTAATCTCATGCTCTCATAATCGCGTCCCATTATTCTTAACCATTGAACGCTAACTTTCATAATGTTTCACTAACTATAACTATAGTTAGTTCTCCTTAAAAAACATTAGAATACAGAAACATTTCAATAAGTGAGACATGTGCTAAGTGGAACATCCATTTATAATATATATTTTTTGCCTTAACGCTGTATCCTGCATAGAGCAGGGTAGGCAGAGGGAACCTAATGTTAACACACTTGGAGACATTGCAGGATGGGTGGCTGACGTGAACACAGCGCTTTGCCCCCTTACCAAAGCGGGGAAACGAAAACAATTTATCCTCCCGAGAAGTAATCAAACCCACAGCCGTCTCGCTTACAGTCAGAAGCCCAGCCACTGTGCCACCACGGCTTCCATGACACTAGAAACGTGATCCACATATTCTAATATGTCATACGCATTAAATTAACATACAAGAATCGCATAACACTTCATTTCGGTTTGTCTGTCGTCTTAAAGGCAGCATGTCACGTAGATACTTCACGTTTCCACTATATTTAATTCATAGTAACGTTATGTAAGAAAGTAAAGTAACTTAGTATTGTGTCATATAATACTATAAATAGGTGTAGTTTTTATGACGCGAGTCGGGCATCGAATCCGTTACAATCGTTTACTTTAACGCAGCAAATATTACCGATGGAAAATATAAAAGTTATGGACACTATCGCACAATAATCAGATTTATAACTCCGTTCTTTAGTTTACGCCGAACTTTTCCCGGCATTGCATGTTGAGTGGCAGAACTCAACGCCGCAGTTTTGCTTTGGTACCAGAGCAAAGAAATGGAAATATTAAGAAATAATAATTCATTCATGTGGGAATTGAAGACACAATCATAGCGTTACAGTCAAACGCTTGTTCCCCTGCTCCACGAAGGCCTCCAAAAATTCCACATTCAAATCCCAATCAATAACTCCAGGGAATGAAGTTTGATTCGTGCACGATGCTAAAACGGTCAGATTCCGCTTTTTGTAGATTTTGTTGTCATAGCGGCAACAGAAATATATCATCTGTGAAAATAATCAACTGTAACTGTCAAAGTTCGTGAGAAACAGTAAATATCCTTCCGTTCCTCTGTTTCGTTTGGGGCCGTTCAAGTATTACGTAAGCAGTTTTTTTGCAATTATTGACCCCCTCCTCCCCTATGTCATCAAAAATAAGCAATCCTCTTACCCCCTCCCCCAATGCTTACGTAAACATTGGCATATACATTTTTTTAAGGTATTTTTTATTGATATTCTATTTGTATCTACATATGTAAAAGGACATGTGTGCGTGCGTCTTACCTCAGTGAATGGGACACTGAGGTAAGACGCACGCACAGCCGTAACCGCTGATAGTAGAAACATGAAATTTGGACAGATTTATATTTGGAAATCCACTAAGAATGGAATTTGAAAAATTTTAACCCTAAAGAAAGAAACATTTTTCTGCTTACGTAATTACTAGCTAGCCCCCCCACCCCCATGTCATCAAAAATAAGCAAACCCAAGACCCCCCCGCCCCCCTACAGTGCTTACGTAATACTTGAACGGCCCCTTTTACTCTTTAGGTTCGGAATCCTAAACAGCAGCTTCGCGTTAATAGAAGCTTTTCGTTCCATTTTTAAGACATCTCCTTACCGAAATGAAATAATTTAATCCCCCCGAGTGAAAATCGAACTCACAACTGTCGCATTAAAATCAGACCTTGTGCATCTACACAACAGCTCTTTTATTTATAGAGGTACAATATAAATAATAGATCACAAAGATGCATATTACATACACAGATTATGCTAGATCACCGGCAGTGAGTTATGTCAATGTGACAGGCGCAAGAGCGGGGCATTGGCATTCAAGACAACGACTTCCCGTTCGAGATATATAAGACTAAGTACTTAATATATACAGCCAACAGTTGCTTATGCAAGACAATTCCCGTGAAAGCGTGGCGTGACAACACTAGCGGGCGGCACGTCGCACGCATACTAACTAATTCTAAGATTTTTGATAACTTTATTGTGCTAATAATTATATTTATAATATATTATCTGTGGAGCTATAAAATGACGTTTCGTTTGTCATTTCGTAGAAAGTTGTTGATTAATGTCTGTTTTTATAATAAGTAATTATATATTATTATTTTTTTATGATTCTTATTATAAATAGTCTGTTAGGTTTAACTTAGGAACTGATTCCAATTGTTTTTTTGTCATTTGATAGTCGATTTACTAAGGAGGCTTCTTGAATATATTACATATTAATTATTTTGATTTCATCATCTAATACATAACTCTTAATCGTTTTCATTATGAAAGGTAGGCAGAGGGAACTTAGGAACCTCGTGTTAAGACTTTCAGTTTTCTATAAGATACTTCCGTTCCCAACTTTCCGTCTAGTTCTGTAGGCATTGCGTATTCACGGGGCGGATCTTACTTTGTTTCGTTACCAGAGCGAGGAATTGAAAACATTAAATATTTTATTTCCTCAAATGGGAGTCGAACCCGCAATCTGTCCTGTTTACGCACGCTTATGCCCCTGCGCCAAGACTGGCCTCTTAAGGCTCTCTTATAAAAGTTAGTTATTACTTATCTAAAATCAAAGTTAGAAGCCGCAAGTCCGCCATTAAGATTTTTTGCAAGGAACATTCAGGTCACATTACACTTCTATACCAAAAACAGCTTTAAACTGCCAAATGTTTTATTCAATGAGAGCACGTAAAATTGGACTGGTACGTGGCCAGATTAAGTTTAAATTTTTAACTGTGCCATACATGGATTTCCTAATTAGTTGAACTTTTTGCACTATGTATTTAAATTTAAGAGGTCGTCGAGGCACAATTGTGTGACTGTAAATGTGACGATTGTGGGTTCGATTCCCACTTAGGGGAATGAATTATTATTTATTAATATTTTTATTTCTTTAAAACGATATCGACTGATGCTTTGCCATTAGAACATCTCATGTAAATAAAAAACAATAATAAATCCAATTAAATATTTGCTTCGATTGTATTAATGTATTGTAACAGCTAATTGCTTGCTAACAAGCAGCGAACCTTGAACCTAGCACAAAGGAATGTGTTGTTTGTATGAAAGTTGAATCTTTTGGTACTAATAAAGGTGGCCTTGCTGAGAGCACCACCACATTCACTTTAGCAGGTTTAATATACCCTATATTTGACCAAAATAAGAATAAAATTCGCTGGCGTTGTGTTCCGCTACTCAACACGCAATGCCTCCTGAATTCAGTGGAGAGTGGAGAACAGAAGTGTATTTATGGGAACGGAGTGTCTTAACACTGGGTTCCCAAGTTCCCCTTGCTATGTGTACAGCGTGAAACTAAAAAATCATATAAATACATATATATAACTACTTAAGAAGGTGGGACGACAAATTTAATCTGTATTCATATGATAAAAAAAATATGTAATAAAATAGCTCATATCTAGGTAATTTTGTAACAAATGACTAAATTAAGCTCTCAAGGGTGTATCTAGCAATATTTCCTATGGGGGTAAAAAACCTATTAGCTTCACGCTGTATCCCGCACACAGCAGGGTAGGCAGAGGGAACCTAGTGTTAAGACACTCCGTTCCCCACTTTCTGCCGAATTCTGGAAGCATTGCGTGTTGAGTGGCAGAACTCAACGCCGCGCTTAACCTCGACACCAGAGCGAAGAAATGGAAATATAAATTTAAGTAAATATTTCATCTCCTCGAGCGGGGATCGAACCCACAACCAGTCGGTTTTGCAGTCACACCTCGTGCCGCTGCGCCACGACCGGCCGGGTAAAAAACCTATGTATGTTTATAAGGGCGTCGTGGCTCAGTGGTACAAACATGTGACTGTAAACGCGACGTTAAATTATTTCAATTCAAAATAAAGGTAAAAAAAATGCTTTAAGCTGATCTTATTGTGATTTAATTTCAGTTTATTTTTTTTGCAACTGTAAACTTAGCCGAACCGAGATCCTATTACGGCGATGTTCGTACGTTCGTTACGTTCACTTTCAATTATTGGGTGAAGTAACCTTATATGCTGTGGTATGATATTATTTGTAAGAAACAAATAAATAACTATAAATAATATTATTTCAAATTTTAAACATTAAAAGGTCGATTTCATCTATCAACATAATAATATTTATATCTAAATAATTATTTATTATAATATATAAAGGTTGCCAGAACTCGGCAGAAAGTGGGGAACGGAGTGTCTTAACACTAGGTTCCCTCTGACTACCCTGCTGTGTGCGGGATACAGCGTGAAGCTGACTTATTCTACAAAGGTAGGCTATGGAACACAAAATCTTTAATAAAAATTGCCGTTAAAGTAATATTATATAAAAAAACATGCGTCAATTACGGTATTGTTCTTTGGAAAGCTATCTTCTGTTATCACTAAGTGCATATCATTGTACCAAATTGAGTTTAACAACAAACATAAGTATCTAATCTGTGACTGATCCCTTTGATAAGTGTTTTGTTAATTTTGTTTTTTTCTTTTTTTTTCTTTTTCTATTTGGAGATAATTTTATAATCTAGCATAAGATCATAATATCTCAACATAATATCTCAACGCATTCACAAAGCATAATATCTCAACGCATTCACTGCATTTTTCATGAAAGAAAATAGATAAACTTTAGATTAGTAAATCAATGAGGTCGTCTTGGCTCAGCGGCACCGACTGTAAACACAGAGCGCGGCGTTAAGTTCCGCCATACAATGTGCAATCTCTCGTAAATTGGACGGAGAGTAGGAAACAGAGTGTTTTAACACATGTAAGGAAATAGCTGCAACGTCAACGTCATAATTATATTTTTTGTAATGACATGTTTAAATTACAGAATACCAGTTACTTAAAACTACTTTATTAAATGTGTCTACAAGTCATAATTCTTTTTAAAAAATATGTCAAGCAGGATCATCATATTCATTGAAAATATTCAATTAACCTATATTAATTTTAAAAAAATAAAATAATTTAAAAACAATTAAAACAAAGGCGGTAGTGGCACAGCAGGTGTGACTGTAATCGCAACGGTCGTGGATTCGGTCGTCGATTTATTTTCATTTCCTTGCTCTGGTAACAAGATAAAGCGCGACGTTGAGCTCCACCAGTCAACATACAAAGCCTCTAACATTGGGCGAAACGTGAACGGAGAGTCTTAACACTAGGCTCTATTTTGCTATATGCGGGATACAGCGTGAAGCTGTAAAAAAAAAACTTAATATGAAATTAACAACTAACGAACATATCTGAGTGCGATTATAAATATAAATTAAAACGATATCAAACATTTCCATACATTTTGATTTAAAAAAACTCACAAAGTAAACATTTCTTAGGATAGTGAGGGTTCCTAAGGAAGTTCCTAAACAAATATGTTAAGTCACAACTTTATCATCACAAAACAGTAAGTCATGGTGTGGAATACGGTGTACCGTTAATCGCTATAGTGACTCACGTACCGTAAACGATCATCAAAGCTGGTATTAACTCCATTTCAAGAGAAACAACACTATTATGAAATAATCTTTTTTGTAATCAACAAAAAATTATGTTAAAGTACTTGTTTTTTTTATCAGGTAGAAAGAGGGAACCTAGTGTAAGACACTGCGTTCCCCACTTTCTGCCGAATTCTGGAGGTATTGCGTGTTGAATGGCAGAACTCAACGCCGCGCTTAACCTTAACAACAGAGCGAAGAAATGAAAATATAAATTTAAGTAAATATTTCATCTCCTCGAGTGGGGATCGAACCCACGACCAGTCGGTTTTACAGTCACACTTCGTGCCGCTGCGCCACGACTGGCCTCATAAAATTACTTATGTTATAAATATAAGTTTGAATGTTAAGTTGTGTTATTTATAACGTAACAAATTTTGTTACTTTAGTAACAACAAAATTTGGGACTTTCAAAAAAAAGAAATCAGCATCCCGCTCACAGCAGGGTAGGCATTGGGAACCTGGTGTTAAGACACTCCGTTCCCCAATTTCCGCTGAATTCTGGAGGCATTGCGTGTTAAGAAATAATATATAAGTAAGTAGAAATGAAAAAAAAATAATTAAAATGAATATTCAAAACCACAACATAGTAGCGTTTATAAGCACACTTTGTGCCCCTGCGCCACGGCTGGTATCAATTAACTAAGGACTTTAATTCGTTAGGTACATTATTTTTAAACTGTATTTGTGATACTTTTCAAAGTATATTTACATTTTTTGGAAGTTTTATGTTTTAAAGGAATTGACAATGTCGTAAACACATGTTAAAAATCAAAATCCAAATTAGTTTCACGCTGTACTTCGCACACAGTTGGTTAGGCAAAGGGAACATAGTGTTAAGAGACTCCGTCTTCACTTTCCGCCGAATTCTGGAGGAATTGCGTGTTAAGTGGCGGAAGTCGACACCAGTGCTAAGAAATAGAAATTTAAATAAATATTTAATTTCCTCGAGTGGAGATCAAACTCACAACCAGTCGCGTTTATAGTATTTTTTTTTAATTGAAAATATATTATACCTATATTTAAAGAAAAAAATTAAATATTGCTCCTTAAAAATTTAACGAGAGTCCCAAAATGTTATTTTACTCACTAGAAACGAAGTTGCCAAATTATTAATTATTAAATTTAATATAGCTATACAGTAGAAACTCTATTATCCGGCCCTCAGTTATACGGATTCGCGATTATCCGGACTACAGACCAACTGTATTAAATGTACCTACAAGTCGTATCAATGCAAGCATGAACGTTTCGAATCTGGCATCACCCCGCCCGCGCCGCGTCCCATCGTCGTACATCTTAAGATATCTTAATAAATATTGATTTTCACTTTATGTATTAGTTGTTTTAATTAAATTTATATCACAACGTATGTGCATACTTACATATTCTAAATACCCGATTACCCGATTTTCCATACTTTGGATTATCCGGATTTTCGATTATCCGAATGCCTACCAACAACAATTAGTCCGGTTAATCGAGTTTCTACTGTACTTGCTTATATGATATTATAGAAGGTGGTAATGCGGCCCCCATTTTGTTTTTAGGCGTAAAAAG
The DNA here is from genome assembly GCA_013421005.1 of Heliconius erato x Heliconius himera. Taxonomy (NCBI): domain Eukaryota; kingdom Metazoa; phylum Arthropoda; class Insecta; order Lepidoptera; family Nymphalidae; genus Heliconius; species Heliconius erato x Heliconius himera. The sequence continues at coordinate 36,475 of JAATLQ010024076.1, forward strand.
TAAAACAAATATAAATCTAAATAACATATCACCATTCACCAGTAAATAAAACAAAATTATTTATAAAGAAATATACTCAAATTATTATATTACTTTTAAAAAATATTATTTTAAAACGATAATGTGAAAAATTTAAGGCTGTTGTTAGGATAGAGTTTTGGTAACATAAGCTACAATCATTTTAGGCACAAGGAACCTAGTGTGAATAAACTCCTATTAAGGCACTTCCGTTACCCACTGTCTGTTTTATTGTAGAGGCTGCGTGTTTAGTGACGGAAATCAACGCCGCGGATTGCCCGAAAAAACCAGGACGAGAAAATAACAACATTTCCCAGAGTGAGAATTCAACCCACAACTTGTCGCGTTTACAGTCACACGCTTGTGACTGCGCCACGACTGGCCTCTTAAATCCTTAAAGTACACAACTACGTTACAATGAGAATGATCAAACTTCCAACTTATCTTCTATTGATAACAATATATTACGCATTTAATATTCTGTTAAGAGTACGGATGCTGTATATTCTGTCATCTCTGTACGTTTTATATAAATATAAAAAAAAATAAACACATTGTTTTAATATTTAGACGTGTTTTATTGTAATGAATATATATTTTACTAAGATTTTAAATATAGATTTATGGCCGATAACCAAAAAACTACGATTTATAAAATAAATGCACCGTGTCCGTGCAGCATTGTATTTTTAATACCACCCATACCGAATAAATAATTTAAAATAATGGGCGAATAGTGAGGATTTTTTTTTTGACAGATACGAGAAATAGACAAAAAAAGATAAACAATAATGAAGTAAATTAAATAATATAATAAATTAAAAAAAAACAATGAACCATAAAGTTATCAAAACGTTGACATCTAAGTTTTCGTAACATCACTAACAAAAGGCCTAAGCTACATAAACGTCATGTCAGAAGCAGAGCACTGACGCTTTCAATCGAGATTTCAATTTACAATACAAAATATGACATTCATTATGAAAGTAACAAAAGAAGCAATCTCTAATTAACTTTTAAACACAACATTAAATATATCTCAACTTGAGAAATTTAAAATTTCAGTTAAAAAATTCAAACTTTCATTCTTTCATAAACATTAAAAAATGAATTAGAAACTCGAACTCGAGTCAAACTTACAATTCCTCGCACTTCTGGGTTCAAGAGAGGATATTCCACAAAACGCACTAAGCACGATATCACAGCACTTGTCCACAATAGTAAAAAAAACGAAACGATAAACCTATTTCTTTTTGGTATAAAAGAAAAAATATTTGCGTAAATTCGATATTGGAGACGAGCGCTCGAAACACGTCCGACGTGGTGACGCGCTCTCCACAGACTGCTTTTTGAAATCAGAACCCAGCCATGGTTGCATATCTGACAGCTGTGCCATTCTAAATATCTTTAGGGTTCTGTATGTATTGGAGGAATGGAACAAGCTAAAAAAGATTGTATGTTTGTCTTTTCAGTTATAACACATGATTTTTTAAATTATGTACCATTTTTTATATGATTTCTATTTATATTATAATGGAAAGGAAAAAGTCAATTTTATAAATAATTATTTTGTTTACATGAGAATGTAATTATTTATTTTGTTATTGTGAACATAGGAACCCTATGCAATATTTTTTGTGAAACATACCTTAATATAATATTTAAAAACAAGAGCAACACGTAAGCTTCGCATACTTAACACTTATAATGTAATAATATTTTTGTTTTCAGCTCCAACCTGCACTCAGCATGGTAAGCAGAGGAAACTTAGTATTAAGACATTCCATTTACCACTTTTCGCCGAGTGCGAGAGGCAATGCGTGTTGAATGGCGGAACTCAACGCCGCGCAGTGCTGCGAAACTAGAGCGAGGAAATGGAAATATTAAATATTTAATTTCCTCTAGTGGGAATCGAACCCACAACTCTACAGTCACACGCTTGTTCCCCTTCGCCACGATTGGCCTCCAAAGTAATAAGATATATCATTAACAGTATCCTACGCAATATCGAAAATCTTCACATTGTGAACACATAAAAATTAAACATTATGAAAGTAAGGATTGCATATAAAATATATAAAAATTTAAATTTCCATATTAAAAGAATATAAAAAGTTTTTTTTATACCTTTGCTAAAGGCAAATATTTTGAAACTGTTTAAATTTTGATATCTTCCAAAACAAATTTTACATTAATATAATACTTTTATAGAAGTACGTCGTTTCGCAGGGACACAAGGGTGCGACTGTAACAACGGTTGTGGGTTTGATCCCCACTCGAGGGAATTAATTATTATTTATAAACATTTTCATTTATTCGCTATGCCAACAAGGCTACAGCTCAGCGTTGAGTTCCGCCACTCAACACACAATGCCCCGAAAAATTCGTCGTGTGAACGGGACAGTGTGAAAAAGTGAACGGTCTTGTAATTAGTGTCTTAACACTAATTCGCCTCTGTCTACCTGTATACGGGATACAACGTGAAACTGATTTAGGGTGCTTATCTCTATATAACAGCTATATTTTTTGTTGAGGGTAGGCAAAAAGCAAGCAATGTTCAAACAGATTGCTTGCATCATTTAAACCTTTCTTGATGAGTCATGAAACCCATACAAAATCATCAATAGCTACTAAGCCTATTCTCTAGATGTAAAATCAATTTATTACATAATTTAAACATAATTGGATTATGAAGATAACTTATACAATTGTAAGTGGCGCAGGGGAACTAGCGTGGTGCTGTTAACACGATCAGTGTGAGTTCGATTTCCACTCGAAGAAATTACATATTAAATATTTTAATTTCTTCGCACTGGTGTAAGGCCAACGCGGCGTTGACTTCCGCCATTTAACACGCAACATTTCCAGAATTCGGCGGAAAGTGGGAAACGGAGTGTCTTAACACTCGGCTCATGTCTGTTATATGCGGGATACAGCGTAAATATATATAATAAAAGTTAAAAAACCAAGTTAGTAATTTTTAGAACTCAATGTATGTTTCGGCCTATCACGATTCCATCGGTCGCCATTATAGCAGCGACGCGCGAGTCACGACCGTTCTCGGTACAGAATCGCTGTATAGGCAGTTATTACTAAAAACATTTAAAAACATTTAACATTGCCCGCTGACGCGCGCCTCGCGCGTATCAAACCTAGAGCCCTAAGCATCGCGACGTTTAACGCTAACAGTGTCGCCGGCCAACGTGACCTAATCCGCGATTTCACTACCGCGCATCAACTTGACATCCTGTGCGTACAGGAGTCATTCTTAAAACCTAGTATTCGTGATCCGAAAATTGCAAATTATAGACTAGTCCGTAACGACAGACTCGCCACTAAAGGTGGAGGCACCCTA
>JAATLQ010024078.1:2415-13241 GCA_013421005.1 Heliconius erato x Heliconius himera
GCCAATATTAAAAATATTTTACGTTTTAAACAAATAGATCGACTTGGACATCGCATGATTTGATTATTAGTATGTATCACACTACACAGCACGACGGGCCAGCAACCGAATTCCTCACCAGAGTCCTTCCGAATATGATGTCTATTATGTCTTTCGATAGGTTGTGTTTTCATGCGATGTCCAAGTCGATCTATTTGTTTAAAACGTAAAATATTTTTAATATTGGCATGATAATAACTTATATAATAACTTAAGACACAAGGTCCTTTAAGTAGAGACTAAATAGATTAACCGACTTGGTATTACATGGATCTCACAACTTTTTACGGTAGAAAGACTGAGCTGCGAGACTTGGGTTTTTTACAGGATGTTTTTGGTGTGTTATTTACTATTTTATATCAAAGACTAAATGAGAAAAATAAAGGCTTAAATGTTGCAGTCTTTCAGCACGGGCGATAACTTTCAGGCAAGTCTTACTTTAAAAGTTATCAAAGAATGCATGGAAAAAAATTGAGATAGAGTAAAAACTCTCAAAAAGTGTCAAAAATTGGGCATAAAGTGGGAAACGGAGTGTCTTAACATTACGTTGTCCTGCTAATCCTGCTAAATATTGGAAACAGCGTGAAGCTAAAAACAATCAGTAGTCATAGAAACTCCCACAAAACACCTACAGAAATCTTTCCATCGATAAATCCACCATTGTTCATTATATAACAAGCGTCTCTCATACTTATTCTACGCACGCAATTAGCCGGCCGATAGTTGGAGCCACCAATTATATATCCCGGGACTCTCGAGCTTTTTGCCGTGACTCCACTATTTGAATACGAGAGTATATTTAATATAATATAATATAATATGTATGTTGTTGAGGCCGGTCGTGGCGCAGCGGCACGAGGTGTGACTGCAAAACCGACTGGTTGTGGGTTCGATCCCCACTCGAGGAGATGAAATATTTATTTAAATTTATATTTCCATTTCTTCGCTCTGGTGTCGAGGTTAAGCGCGGCGTTGAGTTCTGCCACTCAACACGCAATGCCTCCAAAATCCGGCAGAAAGTGGGGAACGGAGTGTCTTAACACTAGGTTCCCTCTGCCTACCCTGCTGTGTGCGGGATACAGCGTGAAGCTAATTTTTTTTTATGTATGTTATGTATTGTGCTTGGCTCTAATTTTTAGACCATATTAAATTACAATTCAAATTCAAAATATTCTTTATTCAAATAAACTCTTATAAGCACTTTTGAATCGTCGAATGAGCATATAAACGAAAAAAAAGCTACCACCGATTCGGAAGACAGTTCTGCTGAGAAGAGCCGAATGCGTACTCTGCTGTATTTATCATGGGGGTGTGATTTTCTAATGGCACAGTACGTCCCACACTCAATGTGAGGATGATATCATCCTCACCATCTGGATACATGGCACTCTACTATTGTGCTATTCCGTGGGAACTTCCTTTCTTCCCACATAAATGTGGAATGGCCTATCTGCGGCAATGTGCCCAGGTCGATAGGCCATGGGTACCTTCAAAAAGCGCATCTATCTCCATCTTAAAGGTCAACAACGCCTGTAGTTCCTCCGGTTCTGTACGAGGTCGTGAACGGTGGAGATCCTTATCACTAGGTGACCCGGGTACTCGTTTACCTTGTCCTTTCCATGAAAAAACATATTTTATGTAGCGTGGTATGAGATTGCTTTAAATATGGTTGTAATACATACAGTTAAAGATCATGTAGCAAACTGGCAATATCTTTATAATTATAAAAACAAGATATTCTTAGACTCATGAACTGCCAAAATCACTTACTAGTACCTACTACATCGAAGATAAGATCATCGAATTTAACGTAAATTTCATCAAAGACGATACATAAATGCTTGTATTTATTTATTGTGTTGACTTAGATAGAAGCTTATTTTTTTATGCTTCTAGGGTACATATATCTGAATATTTGATATTAACTTCAGCCTGATACCTCCACGCAGTTTTGAGATAAATGGATTTGACAGATGGACAGACGGATAACAAAGTGATCCTGTAAGGGTTCCGTTTTTTTTTTGAGATACGGAAACCTAAAGAGATAACCTAAAAATATTTCAACATTCAACACACAATTACACATTTACTACAAAAATATGAAGCTAACTAAAAAAGGAAACATTTAAAAGATTTTATTACAAAACTTCGCTCCGAGCTACTTTCCTACATTTAAAGAACATCCGCATTTCTATAGAAACTCTATTTTGATTTCGTTTTGTTGTCCAATGCGGAGGATTAGTAGGTGAGTTTATATGTAAATCGTACCTGGACTTTCTACTAACAATAAATGGATGACTGTATCGAGTATGCGTGATCCATGCCTTGTATTAGAAAAAACCAAACATACAAAATATATGCTACAATCCATACATTACTGTTTCTCATCTATAATGGCCAAAAAACTTGGTTCTTTCTGAGCAATGGATATTAAAAATTCTAACTAATCGATTTTGCTCTTACTGTAACTGCAACGTAGTGAATGCTTATACAAAATGAAATTACCACGGTAAAGTCCATTTTTAATCGGGAAAAATCCCCACCGTGTTAATAAATTCTTCTTTACATTTTATTCTTGGGGTTTGAAAAATACCAATTCGTTTTTAAAAATAACGCAAAACATTTATAAAAAATAGTGAATCTATTGAAAAATATCGAGTTTTTGCGGACGTTCATTTGTTATTGTCTTTGCTTGCGTGAATTTCTGGTTTACCAATTACTGTGACACTATTTAACATCAGGATATATAGTACACGGAGTTCTTGATATATGGTTGGATTGAGATAAAAAAAACTAAATTATTTTTTTAGCTTCACGTTGTGTCCTGCACATATCTAAGTAGGCGGGGGAACCTGGGGACTTAGTGTTGAGATACTTCCGTTCCCCAATTTCCGCTGGATTCAAGAGGCATTACGTGTTGAGTGGCGGAGCTCAACGCCGCGCTTTGCTTTGATGCCATAGCGCAGAAAAGAAAATGTTAACTATTATATTTCCTTAAGTTGGAGAACCCACAACCTGTCCAGCTTACAATTGCTTGTAAGACCTCTCTTACAAGCGTTAGAGTCTCCCTACGCCACGACTAGCCTCAAGCTATATTGAAGACTTACAAACAAAAAGAGCTCTCTTCTGTTAAAGTGTATTCTTTGTTTTAGCTCTGCGCTGTATTTCGCCTATTGCGAGGTAGACAGAGGGAACCTAGTGATGAGACCCAATATTCAACGTATCGGCGAATTCCGAGATATTGCGTGTTGAATGGCAGAAGTCAACGCCGCGCTTTCTCCTGCGCGAAAAAATGTAATTAATTCATTCCCCTGACTAAGAATCGAACCAAAAGCGAAAAAATATATTTATAATATGATTGATGCCAGTCGTGGCGTAGTGGCACAAAGTGTGACTGTAAAATCGACTGGTAGTGGGTTCGATCCCCACTCGAGGAAATGAAATATTTATTTACATTTATATTTTCATTTCTTCGTTCTGGTGTTGAGGCAAAGCGGGGCGTTGAGTTAAGCCACTCAACACTCAATGCCTCCAGAACTGCGCGGAAAGTAGAGAACGGAGTGTATTAACACTAGGTTCCCTCTGGCTACCCCGATGTGTGATACAGCGTGAAGCTGATTTTTTTACATTTATAATATTTCAAAAACAAACATATTAGTTATTATAAACAAAACAACATCCAATCAATACTATATATTGGCGCTATAACAGTCCACTTCAGCCCGGATTGCCTTCACGGCGCGATTTCGAACGTCCTCAAAAATAATTGGTCGCTCAAAACTATCGGCGAGCTAATTGCGTCTTGCGCTGAATATGGATGAGTGTGAGAGTCGATTTTACAGAAATAATGAACCTGGACTGATATTGAAGATGGAGCTGGATGTGATGCTGGGATTATGGAATCCTTTTTCAGTTGCATTTTCTGTTTAAAAATCTTTTTAGTTTTGGTGAACTTAAAATTTGTATTAGGTATACATTAATTAATCTATATATATAAAAGGACATGTACCTGACTGACTGAGGTAAGACGCACTCACAGCCGTAACCGCTGTGCGTAGGAACGTGAAATGTGGACAAATGTTTATTTTCATAATCTGTACATTCACTAAGAAGGGATTTTGAAAAATTTTAACCTTAAAGGGATGAAATAGGGGTTGAAACATTGTATGGATTTGTTTTTAGATCGGCACCGATTTTTATAAAATATTTTATTGAACACGTGTTTCGTGGTTTTTTTTAGAATTCACCCCTAAGAGTGCAAATAAGCGGGCGAGGCTGCGCGCGCCCACTAGTAATATATTATTTCGCATCAGGACTCGAACTTCTTTCTATTACTGAGGCCGTCGTGGCGTAAACGTGTAATTGTAAACACGTCGGTTGAGTTCGATTCCCGCTCGAGGGAATGAATTATTACTTATTAATATTTTTATTTCTTCGCTCTGGTACCAAGGCTAAGCGCGACGTTGAGTTCCATCACCATCAGAAAGTGGGGAATGGCCTAAGTGTCTTGGCATTAAGTTCCTTGTTCCCACCCTGCCACATGCAGCATACAGCGTGAAGTTAAATAAAACAAGGTCTCGAACCTGTGCCTATCGGAAAGTGAAAAACGGAGTGTCGTAACACTAATCTGCCTAACAAGCTGCCTCAGTAACTATAATATTAATTAATTTAAATGTTAAATTGGCAAACATGTTTTAGTCAGTTACATTACTAACAGACTAAAGGCTGTTAATAATATATTAATAACCCAATTAAAACCTCGATATTCTATTGTTTAAATCCTTTGTCTCAAAGACGAAGTAGGCATATTTGAAATAGGGAAAATCATCTGCTTTAGAAAGTTTAAGACTTAATTTAATATAGTTCATAATAAATGTTGAGATTTTGGTTGATAATTGGTAATTAATTTTGAATTACTGTAAATGTGACAGTTGCGGGTTCGATTCCCACTCGTAAGATGAAATATTTCATATTTTAATTTCCTTTCTTCTGTAACAAGGTGTTGAGTCTCGCCACTCAATACGTACTGAATCCAGAAAACGGAAAGTAGGGAACGGAAATATCTTAATAGGAACGGTGTCCTAACATTAAGTTTCCAGTTTCCATGTTCCCTTTGCCAAACCGACTGTGTGCAGGATACAGTTTGAAACTATTTTTCTTACTTTTATGCTGTATTCGGCATAGTTAATATTAACTTGCCTTGCCTATCCTATTTGGATATCTATAGGGAACCTAATGTTAACGCGGGCCTTTTTCTCTTATATGAATGGAGAAATGTTACTCCTTTAACTGTTGAACCCACAACCATCGCACCAACAAAGACGATCTCTCCAAAATATTTTTACAATTAGGTAACCCATTATTAAGAGATTAGTCCGGATTGTAGTTTGACCACTTAAATTCAATTCGCATGATCAAACATTGTGTCGCTGTGGTTTGGAATTACACTTTTGTTAAATACTTGTGTGTTTAATGTAGGGTGACCACGACGACGACATTCCGGTGTATAAGATATAAATCAGCTTCACGTTGTATCCCGCACACAGCAGGGTAGGCAGATGGAACTTAATGTTATGATACTCCGTTCCCCACTTTCTGCCGAACTCAACGCCGCGCTTTGCCTCGATACCAGAGCGAAGAAATGGAAATATAAATTTAAGTAAATATTTCATCTCCTCGAGTGGGGATCGAACCAGTCGATTTTACAGTCACACTTTGTGCCACTACGCCACGACTGGCCTATAAGATATTATTTCTGTTTTTTTTTAATTAATAGTGAATTTTATGTTTGATAACTCTGTCTTGCCAAGAAAAATATGACTGAAATATATTCTTGTCTTGCTATATGATTTGTTTGCTCAAATTGCGTCACGTTAGCCTGAAAGTAATTGTAAAGTCTATTTCAAAGAAAACCTATAGTGGTTTAGTGAGACATTGTGTGACTGTAAATTCTATAATTTTAGGTTTGATACTCAATCGGGAGAATAAATATTATTATTTATATTTCTCTTCACTTTTCTTACCTCTCTTTTTTAAAAAACGCGGTACTTAATTCGCCCCTGTCATGCAGGAAAAGTGCAATGTTGTTTTATTTTGCTATTATAAAATCAGCTTCATGCTGTATTCCGCACACAGCAATGTTAGCAAAGGTAATTTAGTATTAAGATACACCGTTCTCCACTTTTCACCGAATTCTGGAGCCATTGCGTATTGAATGGTGGACCTCAACGCCGCGCTTTACCTCGACACTAGAGCAAGAAAACGAAAATATAAATTTAAGTATATATTTTATTTCCTCGTGTGGGGATCGAACACACAACCAGTCGCATTTACAGTCACACTTGGTGCCCCTGCGCCATGACTGGCCTCATATTTTGCTATTATAAAGACCGTATATCCAGTTACCATAAACATGGTCACCACACCAGCATACCATTGTTAATGAAACATATCATCTCGATTAAGATTTAATTGCTACACCATGAGGGGTTTACGTTTCTCATCAATTAGCTGTGTATATATTACATTTGGTTTCATTTGCGAAAGGCGTTACGGGGCGTAGGTTGAGGCCTATTTCGTATGACATTAACACGTTATCAATACTATGGTAAAGCTGATGGTTTTGTTTGGTTGAGCGCGCTAATCTCAGGAACTGTTACTTTGAATTCAAAGATTATTTATACATATGTTTGGTGGTTCGTTTGGAATGCAGCTGTACTTGTATCTGCAAGTTTTAATGTCTGTCTCCCACTATGTCTCCAGAATTCGGTGGAAAGTGGAGAGTGGAAGTATCTCAATGGGAACGAAGCGTTTTAATACTAGGTTCCCAGATTCCCTCTGCATACTCCTTTGATATGATCGGGATACAGCGTGAAATTAAAAAAAAACTATTTGAAATGTAATAGTAGACTAGACCTTACTTTACAGTGGGTTTAATTAAAACAATTAACATTAATGTAACTTATCCTATACTTGTCTACAACATGGACTATCCAATACAAAAATGATTTTTTTTATTTATTAATTTTTGAGATTATCGTGCTCAACCAAACAAATTATTTAGCTTATAATGAGGTTTTACAGAAATTATTTATCTAAGAATATTTTTTTTTCATTTTGTGCTTTTCTATCAACATGTTTTATTTTAGTTTTTCCACTTTCTGAAAGCGTAGTAGTAGAGTAACTCAACTCCACCAAATTGCCTGTAAGATATACATAATTTTATACTTTCCATTTACTAGTCTTTGCTTATGTAATAATTATTAATAAGCATCGTTAAGTAACATTTTTTGATATAAATAGAAAGATAAAACGAAAATGATATCCAAGCTACTTACTATTTATGACTTGAATTATCTTTTAGTTAAGTTGTTAGGGTGACCAACCTAGATTATTAGGCGTAGGATAAAGAGTTAAAATGTAAAAAAGTATATTCCATTTAATCACAACGGTAAGCACAGTGGTTTTAAGTTCGATTTCTATTCGGGTAAATGAGTTATCTGTGTTTCTGTGAAATTGGGCGTTATCTACGAGTAGGTTCCATCTGCCGACACTGATATATGGGGATGCATGAAGAAGATACAGCATAAAGCTTAAAAAAAATCTGAATTAGGTTCCGCTAGAACTTTTGAAAGAAAGTTTCTCTAGATAGGGAGCAAATTAAAACAATTATAAAATCTAATTCTATTTCCTAGTGAAGACAAGTGAAAATGAAACAAAAATGCTCACAGAATGGTCAAAAATATCAATTTACTTATACGGACGAAGCCACACGTAACAGCCAGTATATTTGGCAGTATATGTGTGTTCAGGTCATTACATCCATAATTGTTCAAAGGAGGTCAATATCAGGGACGAGGAAGGTCCAATTGAAAAGGCAGGCGATAAGATGTGGATCAAAGAAACGTGTGAATCGAGTTAGAAGTGTGGGCATGACAAAAGATTTTAGGCGTCATTAAGCTCAAGCTTTTCTTCTACTGTGCTGTGTTTCAATGCGAGTCACTAACTTGCTTTGGTGGCATATTATAAATAACTGTTTTGGCAATTGTTAAAAATAATATAAATATATGTTTTGTTTTAAGTTTCGGTCACGCGGTGTCTTTCTGTATAATTTTTATTAGAAATATGATAAGTTAATAATTTAGTAAGGCTATACAAAAGAAGACTGCAAAATGTAACCGTCGTGAGTTCAATCTGCCCACTGGATCAATGAATTTTTATTTTATGTCCTCGCTCTGGTACCAAGACAAAGCACAATACCTCTAGGATTAGGTATAAAATCGTGAACGAAATGTCTTAATGGGTACGGAGTATGTTAACAGGTTAATAGGTTCCCTCGGCCTACATTACTATGTGCGGGATATAGCGTGAAGCTGTATTAAAAAAAAAGATTGCGCAACTCGAAACATACAGGATACTTAATTTTATATTACTTATAGTTTCATCAGTTGTGGGTTCGAGTGGGGTCTCGAGGAAATGAAATATTTATTTAAATTTATATTTCCATTTCTTTGCCCTGGTGTCCAGACAAAGCGTGGCGTTGAGTTCCGCCACTCAACACACAATACCTCCAAAATTCGGCGGAAAATATTTTCACACTAGGTTTCCTCTGCCTACCCTGCTGCGTGCGGGAAACAGCGTGAAGCTGATTTTTATGTATATATTTTACTCTACTAAAAGTAAATATAAACCAGAAATATTTTGACTAAATTCTAAGTCTCGTCCAGTACAAGCACAGCACCGAAGTGACGGTTACGGACAATAGTCCGCTTTTCACGCGCACTTGTACCGCCTCTTGGCAGCGACGATTTCTGGTTAAAAAAAGTCCTTTGTATAGTGCAAAAAAAATTTTTTTTTTTGAACACACCGCCTTTTTGTATTCCCCGAACAAAATGTGGACTGAAATGTGAAATGTTCAGCCAGTATTGTATAATTAAAATTGAAAAGAACGATATAATAATTAAAAATTGTTGGATTTATTATTATTTTTTTTTATTTGACGATTTGTGGCGCATTGTACGGGCGAAGTCAAGTGTGAGTCTGGAATTGCGTAGTGTTCTGAACTATTGTTTGTTTTGTTTTTTTTCATCTGCACGTATATTTATGATATGTCCGATTGCAATTTTTTGTCTGTGGTTTTGAAATGCGAATTTTACTTTATAGTAGCTAGTATGTGTACTTGTTTTAAAAAAAAGCTTCACGCTGTATCCCGCACACAGCAGGATAGGCAGAGGGAACCTAGTGTGTACTTGTTTTGTTTTGTAGTTTCACGAATTTACAGCGTGCATCAGGGTAAACAGATAATTTATATCCCCCTTTGGAAAACTGAAGGTTGAGAGACGGATCCTAACGTAGTACACTGTCTTACCAGACCGATCGAAGCCATCACCATTTTGTTTAAAGTTATATTGTGTTACTGTGCCGAAATGGTGTAGTAATTATTTTATTTGCACATTATTTGTACATCTCCAATTGCATTTGTTGTTTCATTCAAGTGATATATGCAAAAGGGCAAGCCAATTTTTAGTTTTGAAAGTATATCAAATTATTGAGGCCATCATGGCGTAGGCACAGTGTTCAATAGTAAGCGCAACGATTGTGGGTTTCAAATTCAGGGGTATGTAAAATCGGCTTCACCCTGTATCCCGCACTCAGCAGGGTAGGCAGAGGGAATCTAGTGTTGAGACACTCCGTTTCCCACTATCCGCCGAATTCTGGAGGCATTGAGTGCTAAGTGGCTGAACTCAACGCCGCGCTTTGCCTCGACACCAGAGCGAAGACATGAAAATATAAATGTAAATAAATATTTCACTTCCTCGAGTGGGATCGAACTCACAACCAGTCGATTTTACAGTCACACTGTCACAGGGGTATGTATTACATATATTTCTTCGCTCTGGTAACGAGACATATACCTAGTTCCAGTTCTTAACACGGAATGTCTTTAAAATGGGGCGATGCGTGTTAAGCGGAGTTTCACACACTAGATTTTCTCTGTCTATCCTGCTTTTTGCGAGATACAGCGTGAATCTAGAAAATAATCTATATTTCAATATAAATTAATTCTTATCGAATAAGGAACTCCTATATAAATAAGTAAAATAAAATATTAAACGTTCGGTATGGATGATTAACTTTTAATTATTTAACATATATGTTTAAAAGTAATTTATGAAAGGTTGTAGATATATTCACATGATATAAAAATAGCAGGAATCTCTTAAAAATATTTATTTCCATTTTCTTAATCTGGTAACAAGACAAAGCGCAGCGTTGAGTTCATTTAACATGAATATCTCGGAAATTGTGCGAGAAGTGGAAACGGAATGTCTTTATATTAAGTTACATCTACCTACCCTACTTTAGCGGGATACAGCGTGAAGCTTAAAAAAAGTAAAGTTTCGTTTCTCTTAGCCTATCTTACAGAAGTTACACTATGAGATCAGTCGTGGTGTAGAGGCACAAAATGTAAAGGCAACAGGTTGTGGATTCGATTTCCATACGAGAAAAAGCTAAATTTAATATTTTCATTTTTTCAATCCGGCCGGCAATTGAGGCCAGTCGTGGCGCAGCGGCACGAGGTGTGACTGCAAAACCGACTGGTTGTGGGTTCGATCCCCACTCGAGGAGATGAAATATTTACTTAAATTTATATTTCCATTTCTTCGCTCTGGTGTCGAGGTTAAGCGCGGCGTTGAGTTCTGCCACTCAACACGCAATGCCTCCAGAATTCGGCAGAAAGTGGGGAACGGAGTGTCTTAACACTAGGTTCCCTCTGCCTACCCTGC